>MUZC01003230.1:456436-490884 GCA_002072015.1 Radix auricularia
GTAAATTTGAACTATGTTTTGTAATTTTAGGTAGTTAGTCAATACATCAGACATTAAAAGAAATTGTTGTTTTTGTTGAAGATGTAGAAGAGAAAGTTGACTGTTGTCCATACCGTAGGTAACTGTTACAAGTTTCACTCAAATGCATTATTATCTTTTTTTATGCGCCGTACCTGGACCAAGAACAGAACAAAACTTTTTATTCAAGTTGTTTGCTATTTTAATTGTATTCTATTATATTCCATCAAACTGCTTATCAATATCAGTTTTGATATAACCATTTAGACTGATTGGACCAACTTCTACATTATGCCAATTACATCTCAACACTTGAAATAAAAATGAAATTTCATACAAACTAGTTTTAAAAAAAGACACAGATTCTTTTTACACTTCCATTAAGCATAATAGTTGTATTTATCTATTAATAGTTGTGTTAATCAATTAATCTTCGTATATACTTCATATTTACCAACCAAATTTAGGTGATATGTTCCTCTATAAAAGAGGAGTTCCTCCATAATTTGTAGACCTTATACATAAAATTATCATTTGTCATACCAGTCATTGTTGGGGGTATTTTTGTTCATAGAGTTTTAAACAAAGCTACTGAACCCAGTCCAACATTGATGTTTGTTTTTGTTAGTGTGACTTTTATGACTTAGTTTTGTTTGGTTCAGTAAGCGTATCTTGTGTTGTGTTATTAACAGCACAATAAAATCATTCAGTTTTGTGATAATTTTGTTTTTTAAAAGCGTATAATGTCATAACTTTTCTTAATACATGTTTACACTCTGATGCTCCTCAGCTTTGGTTGAATGTAAATAGAAAGATTTGCTCTGTCTGTGTGTGCGGTAAATGTTATGATGCTATTAATATATGATCATAGTGGAGAAATTACTGCAAGGTAACTCAAATACAAATGTTAACAGTACTTTATTTTTTTTATTTTTCCTGTTATAATTTTAACTTAATCTGGAATATCCAGTTCCGCTAAAAATAGATGAAAACTATTATTTAATTGTTATTGCCAGAATAATTGATAAGTTGACGCTGTTGGCTGGTTAAGCTGTAAGTTTGTCAAGTTATTTTAAAACATTACTTACTTCAGGTTCTTCCCTAACTAGAACCAGTACTTAAATTGACATGGCACAAGATGTGAAATAATTATAATGGTGAAAACAGGGAGTCCATTTTCCTATGTTGTTTTTTGTAAAGGAATGAAATTTCTTGTGTTCATACTTTAATAATATGGGGGTTTGCTCATTTTTTTTATAATGTGATGTGAAACAGTTGGTTTTTTAATTTAGTGTATCCTGTTAAGTTTGTCAAGTTCAAGCAATTGAATGAAGACATTTATTTCTAACAGAATTTTTAAAAATCAAAGCTTAAGACTAAATATTCAGCAAACAATGGCTAGTATAGTACAATTAGTCTTAGCTACTGTTAGTTAAGTGGTGTGGGTTTAAAGAAAATATTCCTACATTGTAATATCTAATTTCCACTCATTTCACTGTCTTGATGGAATGCCTCCATTGCTTTCACTTATTGACTAAATAGTTGGTGTTATTTGCTCCCTGTAGTAATTGTTACCCAGGTAATATGGTGTATGTTTCATGAAGGCCAGCTGTAATAGTTAAGCATGACAGTAATTTTAACCTCTTGATAAAACCTCAAGGGGCTGCAACTCTGCTGAGTAAGAAATAATAAAAATGCTGTATATCACATAAGTTGTTGAGTCTAGAATAAAAAACAAAACAATGATAGCTGCTAGGCACAAACAATGCACTATTTAATGACAGCTGCCCTGACTTCTCTATTTGATACTGTATTATACTTGTAACTACTGTACAACTACATCCCCTTGGCTTATACTTGTAACTGATGTTACACATCTAAGGGAGGCGACTCATGTTCAGTTATAGGTCACACTGTCTTCCTCTTATCTCCAAAACTTGTACCTTACTCATTGACATTATTGAAAATGTTTAATGGTGTATAATGTTTAATGGCTATAAAAACTCATGTAAATGATCCTTATTTTTGTCATGAATGTAAGCTGTGTGATGGTTATGATACAGAATGACTGCACAATGAATTTTACCTTTTTTTCAAATTCTGATCTCTAATAAAACAAATTCTTATGAGAATGCTCTTAGAGTTACCCTTGTAGAGCAGTTTTGTTTGTATATAAATGAAGTACTTAGTTTCTCCATTGTTCAGTCGTAGAGATGAGTGTGTGTTCATTAATTTATTTCATTAAGTCTGTTTATGAAATGTGTGCATTTATAAATGTAATATTTTTATGAAAGACCCAATAAAAATTAATTATTTATAAGAGTTTTTGATTCAAAGATAAAAATATGATGTACTTCATCATAAATGACTTAAATATTCAAGTATGACAATACTCTCCAAACAAGTTTTTAAGACTACCGAGTATCAAATGCCAGACTTTTTCTGCACATTATTTCCTCTCTTGGATCATTGACTATAAATGTATTTCAATCATAATACTAACAGTAATAGATTTTTAAAGAACAAAAACATTTTAAGTAAAATAAAATGAAATTTTAATTATTGAGTGGTATTGCACACAACTTCAAATGCACAACAAATTATAGCATACAAAATGTCAATCTTGTAATCTGAGATCTCTGTCATTTACAAGTCATGTATAAAAACAAGTAACCTGGTGAGTAGGCTGCACTCAGATATACACATCAGATGTTCAGAATGTTTTGCTCTTTTAATAAGATTCCCCAAACGTGCTCATTTACACAAGCAATTTCCCCAAGAGTTCATCTCATAACTGTTTGCACCACTGTGCACAGACCAGGGGACCAACTTCATGAAAGTTTCAAATTCATCAAGTGTCGCCATCTGTCCCATCTGTGTCCCCCAGCTAGTGGAGGTATATCCCACATTTTGATCAATGTACAAATGTGAAGTATAAATTATTGCATTGCATTTTTAATTGCCCTATGATATATATTTTATTTTCTTCAAGGAAAGGGGTTAGCAAAAAAAAGATGAAACCCTTATAATGTTATATAGTCAACATATGAAATGTAATCATACATAAAATACATATATCAGGTTTTTTTACGGTCTGGATTAGTTTTCACCTGTTGAATAAATTTAAATAAAAAGGCCCCTTGCTTATCATTATTTGTAATGTTAAATGAAATTCAACCAAATAAAGTATAACAGGCCACACTTACATAGACAAACATTCATTGATAGCCAGCAACTGTTATTCCTCAGAGAAGCCTGACAATTCTCTCACATTCATATTGAGCAGGTTATTTACAGCCTTTTGTATTAATTGACGCTTTATTGCACTAACCTAAGAATATTTTAAGTGGATTTGACAACCAAACAAAATAAGGAAATAGCTAGAAGTTAATTCTCTTCCAGCAACAAACGCTAATTATGTTAATGAACTGGTTAAGACGGTCTGGTTCCTGGTTAAGACTGTCTGGTTCCTGACTAAGACTGTCTGGTTACTGGCTAAGACTATTGTTTGATCAGGTTACTACTGGCTTTAGCAACAAAAAATAAAAGAAGCTTTTCCTATATAAATTAAAATGCTTAGTATACAAAGGGGGGGGGGCTAGTAGAATTGGATTAGCACTGATACTGGTGGGCCTAAGCAATTTTGTCTGTAACTGACCTTTGCACTATGAACTTCAATTACCTTTGTTCTAAAAATTCAAGGGAATGGTGTAAGATCATAATCACAGGCTTACCTGTATGACGTAAGATGATTAGATCGGGGAGGGGGGAGGGTCAAAATTAATACCGCTTACTAAACTCTAAAAACAATGTCCTGCAATTTTGTTTATCAATGAAATACCTTTAAAGCCCTAATTATCTCTTTACACCTTATTTGTAGTTGCGTAATAGTAAACAGTGATGATAGCAGGCTTGTAGGGATAAGCAGGTTTACAAAAAAAAATGTTCATTATGTAAAAGAAATTGACGTGGATTAGTCCTAGGTTGTTACATTTCTTCTACAAAAGGTTGTGTATCAAAACCTGACATAATACACCAAATTAAAAATAGAAAGGTTTTTCATGTAAAAATATTTAATACAAAATAATTTGTATGGTACAAGCACAAGAAATATCAAATAGGGTTATGGACGATTGGATGAGCAAGTTTATTTGTTTTTGTTGTTATATTGTCAAGTCTTCAGACTTACATATTTACATAATATGTACAAAGCTATTACAGAATAAATAATATCTTGTGAAAATGTGGAGATTCTCAGTGAAGTATTGGTATTACTTGCAATCACTTCCAAGAATTTTACTAAAAAACAAAATTAACTCCTGGCTAACCAGGCGTATCCCCCTTCCCTCCCACACACACAAACTCACTCATGCCACTCACTCATTGATTCAACACAAAGACATACACATACACTAATCCCAGATCCACAAAAATGTTAATGTTTCCCCAACCAAACCATTTTCCAAAGAATAGAAGCGCAATGAGGTGCAATGTAAAAGTTCTTTCAGATGCACACAATTATATCAACTCATGTTATTTTTCACTAAACGATCTATCTTTGGTCGTATCTGGGAAAGCACGGTTTTTTACATTAAAAAAAATTATTTAAGAAATCTTTGATCATCCCTCAATACTTAATCACTGCTCGATTTTATGTTTTAAAAAAATAAACAACACTTGTTTACAGTGAAATAAATTTTGTCTTTCCACGCGTAGAAATTATCTAACTTATGTGTGATCTAGATTTAAAAAAAAAAAAATTAAATAAACGTTTAGGATTTAATCTATACAAGTCAGCAGTGTTAGCATGCCAACGAAATCGTGTATGGCAAACTGGCATGAATGTGTCATGGAAGACGTAGACCCCATAATGAGCTACAACTTGTGACGTTCTCGTTATGGAGACCGTAGGCCCCATAGTGAGCTACAACTTGTGACGTTCTCGTTATGGAGACCGTAAAATAGAAACAAAAATATATGTGGTGATACAGATGAATGACAAATTATGGTTGCCCTAAACCTAAACGGTCGTTCATAAAATGCAATTTGTTAAGCGAAAATTATTGATAACTTTACCATGCCCTTTTCTCTGTTGGGAGATACATTTACATATTAAACATCATGCTTCCTGGTCGGTGAAATAGCTTCAAGTTCTTACAAACACATAAAAATGATGTGGGTATATATTATATATACTAATGTGATGTACATTCAATTCAGTGAATTCAAAGTGAAACTCAATTTCTTGATATTCTTAACTTAATTATGTTGTTTGTATTGAGCTGACTTTACAATCGTTGAGCAAAGCCATTCTTTGAGACCATATCATTTGTCTGGTTTATAGGAAGATTGACATACAAAAATGTCTCATGTTAAGGCAAAACTCCTTGATAAAAAAAACAAACCGTTGGATCACCTTGGTTGAGGCGTGTAGACATATTAAACTGCCAGAGGTAAGGCCAATAATGAAAGACACTTAGTTCATTGGATGATCCGTGATCTCGAATATTTAGCACCTGGCCAACAATGTTTGGAAGCAGACAATGAGAGGGCGAATGTCCTTGTTGAAGCTTTCAATGCTGCTAATACGTCATGTACTTCCACTTAAACACACGTTATCCACAATCAGGAAATCAACACTGGGCTTGTGATGATGAAAAAGAAAAGATTTGTATTTGAAGAGCGGCGCGTGCATAATTTGGTCATACTCAGGTAGGGCAATGTCACCAACAACAATATCTGCGCTTGGGGTAAAGGGGCAGCCACTAAGGGCAATGAAAGACTTTTGGTCCCTCCCAGATCGATGTGTTCTCTCCCCCTGATTAGAGATCAATTATTTTTAAAGAGAATGGCTTACAAATACTGTTGGTGGTATCCGGCAGTTTCTAAATGGAGAGAACAACTAAAATATATTACAAAGCTATGACACCATAAGCCTGTTGCTATGGTAACAGTCTTGAGATATTAGGTGAGCTGGGAGTAACATCATTATAGACTCCTATTCAATAATTCAACTCGATGGCTTGGAAAAAGTTTGAGTAGTTCCATTAAATGTAATGCTGGGACATCCCCCAAAGGTAGGGGGGGGTCGGGGTAAACATATCTTTAAAAGTTTAATTTATCTTCCCGAGAATGTGCTGAGTTGAGAGTTTAGCAGACTCCAGGATCTTGAGCGCCTCCTCGTAAGAGGGCGGCGGCACCTCGTTCTCGTTGTCCTGTTGAACCCTGAAGGAAGAGAATATGTCCTGGATAGAGATGTGCATCCCTGGGAATCGTCTCAGAACTTGATGGATGGCCGAGTCACCGGAAGTACCGGACACCACGTGTCTGCTGGTTGCTGGGGATTGGTAAGGCGGGGGTGGTGCTGGCGGCGTCAACAGGGGAGGGGGAGGAGGTTCCTGAGTTGATTCCAATGATGTCGATGATGATGATGATGATGATGAGTTCGGGGATGAACCCGATGACGTGGTGACGGCACCATCAACAGCATCAACGGTGACCGCCGTGTCCACACTTCCGCTCAAAGACTCTGTTCTATCCAGGGAAGAAAACGTCGCCGAAAGCGGATAGTCGAAGACCTGCGAGCCCGAAATGGTTGAAACGGAAGTGCTGGAGAAGCCATGATTGACGTTGCCTCCGTCGGATGTCGGCTCCGGGTGGATTTCACTGCCTCCGGCGTTTTGACTGTTGGCTGGGACCGGAAGTTGTAAATGCAACTCTCGTTCTCGTGCGGATTCCCGCCGCCGGCGTTCTGGTTCCGCTGTTTCGTTGGTGTCGATGAGCGCGTCTAGACTACCTGCACGGGAGTGGACAGTGTCTCCGGACGCCGGGGCGGCCGTGGTGCCAAACAACTGCTCGTAAGACGGGGGCGGATCGTCTGTGGTCTGCTGCCCAGCCTCAGCGTCGGCGGCTGCCCGGGCGGCGCGCGCCCTCTCCCGCTCCTCCCTCTTGGACCGCCTGAGCTGGATGATGAGCACGCAGATGAGAGGGACGATGACCGAGAGGCCGGCAGCCATGGCGATAAACCCGCCATTGACCTTCAGGGAGTGGTCCTCGACATTCTGAGGGTTCGTGGTATCTGAAAGGTGGTAAAAAAAATACATGTGAGATATGCCTGAGAAATAAGTGGAAGGTTTCTTTGTAATGTCTCTACCAATGGAAATTGTTGTAAACGTTTGGTTCGAGAGTAATGGAATGGGTCAGTGGCGTAGCTAGGGATTTTGGAGGTCGAGGGCTTGGACTCTCTGTGGGAAGGAGGGGCTGCATACCTGGCGGTATCGTTATATTTTATGTAAAAAATATATCGTAAACTCCTTTGAGGGGCCCCCTCAAGTAGTGGCCCGAGGGTGGCTTTCGAATTGGGGAACCCCTTCGCCTCCCCTAACCACGCCAGTGGAATCGGTGATAGAAAACTAAGCGATTTTTTTTTGTTGCTAAACATATATTTTATTAAGATGAATACTAAGGAAATAAATGACATTCAACCATTCCAGCAAATAAAAAATGTAAATATTATTCACCGTATCTATAATAGTTCAAAATGAATGTACGACTAGGACAAAGCATTCTGCATAAATTGAATAGGGCATAAGGGCTACATCACATTATAAAGTGAATAGGGCAAAAAGGCTTCATCACATTATAAAGTGACTAGGGCATAAATTGATTAGGGCATAAGGGCTACATCATAAAGTGACTACGTCATAAAGGGACTAGGGCATAAGGGCTACATCATAAAGTGACTAGGGCATAAATTGATTAGGGCATAAGGGCTACATCATAAAGTGACTAGGGCATAAATTGATTAGGGCATAAGGGCTACATCATAAAGTGACTACGTCATAAAGGGACTAGGGCATAAATTGAATAGGGCATAAGAGCTACATCATAAAGTGACTAGGGCATAAATTGAATAGGGCATAAGGGCTACATCATAAAGTGACTACGTCATAAAGGGACTAGGGCATAAATTGAATAGGGCATAAGGGCTACATCATAAAGTGACTAGGGCATAACTTATGGCATGAACTAGGGCATACAGTGGCGAGGGTTCTATCACCTTTAACTCGAGACTTGTACTGCCACACATCCGGTGCCTCAAACAAATTGGCCAAACTTTGCCAGAAACCCATCCTGAGACTACACCTATGTGTCAACTCATTCAAGGACTGAAAAGGTTTCCGTGTCAACAAGAATGACTCAGCCAATGTCCGTGTTGTTGTATAACGCGCATTTACGCATCGGAACAATAGATTAGTGATACAAATGCTATCAGTGTTTTTCTATTAGATAATTGGCGAAGTTTCTACGGCTAATTGAGCTTTGTAAGCGTTAATATCGTTACAAACGTTACTATTGTATAAGCGTTAATATTGTTACAAACGTTATTATTGTATACGCGTTAATATTGTTACAAAAGTTACTATTGTATAAGAGTTAGTATTGCGCTTTGTTAAAATAAACTCGTTGCACACGTGACTTAACGCTGTTGCCAAGCATCGGTATCCAGACATGCGCACATAAATGATATAGTGAAAGCCTCGCACAACTCCGAAATGTTCGAAACAACTCTCCTGTGGGTGAGTCCTATTATTACATCAAACAACTCTCCTGTGGGTGAGTCCTATTATTACATCAAACAACTCTCCTGTGGGTGAGTCCTATTATTACACCAAACAACTCTCCTGTGGGTGAGTCCTATTATTACACCAAACAACTCTCCTGTGGGTGAGTCCTATTACTACATCAAACAACTCTCCTGTGGGTGAGTCCTATTATTACATCAAACAACTCTCCCGTGGGTGAGTCCTATTATTACACCAAACAACTCTCCTGTGGGTGAGTCCTATTATTACATCAAACAACTCTCCTGTGGGTGAGTCCTATTATTACACCAAACAACTCTCCTGTGGGTGAGTCCCATTATTACACATTACAGCAAGGGCAGCAAGTGAGACGTGCACATTTTAAAATACAGACTCCACTGTTAACAGAATATTCCAGGTGGGTTAAAGTGGATGGTAACAACATCCAGCTGCTGGAAGGCTTGGGGTGTCGGCAAACAATACTGCTTGGTTGCTGTGGGGTGGGGGTGGGGGGCTAATCTGGGCATGCGGCCAGCATTAGCAGCTGATCGCTAACACTATGCCATTGCCATTATGTATGTAAATGTGCCACCAGGGGTGCTCTAGGTGGAGATGATATTGATTTTTTTTTTAAAATTATGCTAACATGGCCAGAGACAAACTGTTTCCACTTGAAGAGCTCAAGGGAAGGAACGGCTATGCCACATTTTGTGTAGTTTTGAAATATGCGTGTTTTAAAGTTTAATAAAATTATACAGATTGCATATCAATTAACTAACTAAATAGATTTGAATTGTTAATAGGGTCAGAGACCATTTTTTTCATATAACCTCATTCAAGGCATCCTCTTTCAGTTACATGGGATATTTAGCGTTGAAGTAGGAGGTCGAGGTCGTTGCCTTGGTTACAAAGTGAAAGATGACATTAATAAACACATGTCCGGAATTTTTGTCATTGTCAACTTTAGTTTCATAATCTAGATTCAAACTTTGGACTTAACAAGAAAGTTGGGAAGGGAAAGGTGACAAAAGAAATGAGAAAAAGAAGTAAAGGTGATCGAGGTAAATTGACAATGGAATAAAGTCAAGGAATAAAGGTGAGTCAAGGTGCGTAACAACGGAAAGGTGACAAACGGAAAGGTGATGCGAGAGAAAGTGACGGTGATAATTGAATAGGTGAGTATGAAATGTGAATGTGTAAGGTGATGCGAGAGAAAGTAACGGTGATAATTGAAAAGGTGACTATAAAATGTGAGTGTGAAAGGAAAAATCAAAGGTAATTTACTGTGTAGTGTCAATAAGTCATTATGGTATGTATGATTTACAATAAATGCTCACAATGGCAGTCATGACTATTATTTGTGTAACTATTTTTATTTGAAGAGGTTTGAGCCGATCTACCTGCTGGGATACAGCGATATATACAAGCAATCAAATTATTATTATTAGAGGCAAGACATCTCAGAGTTTCTAAAGAAAAGGTGTGGGGGGAGGCAGTGGGGCCCGGGGAAATTACAAATTTAAAAACTGTGACGTCATCAGTGATACTTACACGTACAGTTACAAGCAGCGCACGGCTGGCTGGTCAAGTTCGCCGCCTGGTCCAGTGCTAAGGTCGTGTTCACTGTCTCCCAAACTACTGGGCTAAAATCCATGGAAGCGTTGCGAATATCCTAAACAAACCGCAGTGATCCAACACAGTTCTTTGAATGTCCATTTAACACAGGTTCGACGTAGTTGAACTTGTTTAACATGCGACTACATTCATTCACGGTTTGATGGTAAGAGAAATTAACTTACTATTAAAGCGTCTCTTTAATTACACCTATTTGTTTCGATTGCCTCCCTTTATTAAAAAAAAACAAAAGGAAAATCTGGTAAGTGGTGGAAAACCTGCTTCAGAAAACCTAACTATGTGTGACATTCCTTGAGCAAGGATCCCGGGAAAACGTTAAGTCACAAACCTGATGTCACAAACATGATGTCACAAATGGTTATTGACACAAGATCAACTCACTATAATCAGAACACGGCCGGTGGTGTCTTTAAACAGATTAAAGTCAATTGATGACTTAAGTCAGGTCATCGGTCTGATTAAACAACGAGGCGAATTGAGCAAGTGAAGGACATCAAATGGCCGGTGTTTTATATTCATACGGGCCGTGCAACAAATAAAATCAACAACAAACTGTTTATCTTGCCCATCAGCCGACTGACTGATACATTGGCAAAGGTGTAAAAATAACGTTCAACTCAATAAGTAAAGTGTCAAGGTCACACAAGAATTGTCCCTACCATCTCCCTTCCCGAAGAAAAAAAACAACACCGTATTGGCTATAAATAGAACAAGGGAATCGGCCATTTCGGAGGCTAAATTTAGAGCAAGTGTAACAAACTCTGATTGTGCTGATATCACGGCCAATCGGTGGGTGCGGGGGGGGGGGGGAGAGATCATAAATCATGACGTCAGCTTATTTAGTCATTTCCGGTATTTGAAGGATGACGCCTTATCAGTTGTCACCCACATACTTGACTCTGAGCTGGGAGTGAATTCCCAACCAATACTTTCTTTTTGTTTAACAATATCAGGACACAAAATTTGACGGCTTACAATATCTTGGTGTGGAGATTATGATACCTTGATGTGGGGCCTAAAACACATCGACGTGGCATTTAAGATACATCGGTGTGGCATTTAAAATACATCGGTGTGGCATTTATGATACATTGGTGGGGCCATCAAAGATACATTGGTGTGGCATTTAAGATACATTGGTGGGACCATCAAAGATACATTGGTGTGGCATTTATGATACATTGGTGGGACCATCAAAAATACATTGGTGTGGCATTTATGATACATTGGTGTGGCATTTATGATACATTGGTGGGGCCATCAAAAATACATTGGTGTGGCATTTAAGATACATTGGTGTGGCATTTAAGATACATTGGTGTGGCATTTATGATACATTGGTGTGGCATTTATGATACATTGGTGTGACATTTATGATACATTGGTGGGGCCATCAAAGATACATTGGTGTGGCATTTAAGATACATTGGTGTGGCATTTATGATACATTGGTGGGACCATCAAAAATACATTGGTGGGGCCATCAAAGATACATTGGTGTGGCATTTAAGATACATTGGTGTGGCATTTAAGATACATTGGTGGGGCCATCAAAGATACATTGGTGGGGCCATCAAAGATACATTGGTGTGGCATTTAAGATACATTGGTGTGGCATTTAAGATACATTGGTGTGGCATTTAAGATACATTGGTGGGGCATTTAAGATACATTGGTGGGGCCATCAAAGATACATTGGTGGGGCCATCAAAGATACATTGGTGTGGCATTTAAGATACATTGGTGTGGCATTTAAGATACATTGGTGTGGCATTTATGATACGTTGGTGTGGCATTTAAGATACATTGGTGTGGAATTTAAGATACATTGGTGTGGCATTTAAGATACATTGGTGTGGCATTTAAGATACATTGGTGTGGCATTAAAGATACATTGGTGTGGCATTTAAGATACATTGGTGGGGCCATCAAAGATACATTAGTGTGGCATTTATGATACATTGGTGTGGCATTTAAGATACATTGGTGTGGCATTTAAGATACATTGGTGTGGCATTTAAGATACATTGGTGGGGCCATCAAAGATACATTGGTGGGGCCATCAAAGATACATTGGTGGGGCCATCAAAGATACATTGGTGTGGCATTTATGATACATTGGTATGACATTTAAGATACATTGGTGTGGCATTTAAGATACATTGGTGTGGCATTTAAGATACATTGGTGTGGCATTTAAGATACATTGGTGGGGCCATCAAAGATACATTGGAGGGGCCATCATAGATACATTGGTGTGGCATTTATGATACATTGGTGTGGCATTTATGATACATAGGTGTGGCATTTATGATACATTGGTGTGGCATTTAAGATACATTGGTGTGGCATTTATGATAAATCGGTGTAACATTTAAGACACCTCTGTGAACTGTGAAGCGCAACAGTCACCTTAGTGGAGAGCTAGAACAACCTCAAATGAGAGCTAGCTATAAAGAGAGAGAGAGGGGGGGGTTCCTTAATTGAGAGTTGAAGCATGGTGTGAAAATGCAAGACAGACATTTTGTCTTTATTTGGCATCACGATTTTTCAGGTAACCTTACTATTTCCGGTGTTTGCCTGAGGGGGGGGGGTGCTGTAATAAGATCTTATTGGACGAAATTTTTACGCAACGACAATTTTATAAATATGATTTAATATTTTGTGTGGCTTTTTATACCTCCCATCGTGTGTTATCAGATCCGGGATTGTTTCATTTCGTATAACCTCAAGCGTCCTGTTGTAAAAATCCAGGAACCCAAATCGTTATCAATGACGTTTAGGTCAGGATAAGGTAAGAGAAATGCTAGGCGTTTCTTAGAGGTGGAATTTCCTTGACGGTGACAATTACATCAAGGAAGGGGAGAACAATATGAGCAGTGCTGGGTTAAGTCGGTTGATGAACGAAAGAGACGGGGAAAAAATATATGGTGTGACGCATAAATTGAATAGGTTGAACCCTAAACTGTATGAAATTATCGATTAAGTATGAAACAAAATATTACCCGCATGAGATAATAAATACTATGAGACAAAACTGTATGGGTTGAAAGTAGTGTAGTGAAACCTAAACGATAGGGGTTGAAGATAACTGATTGAGATAAATGAGATAAAACAAAACAACACCAGGACAACGTCAAGTAACATCAAGTTTCTGAATCCACCTCTGAATAAACAGGAGTACGGTATCAATCAAAACGCAGAGGCGTAGCAAAAAATTAGTAGGGGTTTGGGGGCCCAGGGGTTTAAACTCTTTGGGGGCCCCACATACATGGCGGTAGTATTTTATTTAATGTTAAAAAAATTCGGACACAACTTTGGGCCCCTCCCCCTCCCATAGCTACGCTACTGTCAAAACGACAAAACTTTAGATAGTACATTGAAATGGCAACAAACAGACAACATAAACGTGGGTTGGGCTCAATTCTCACTGACATAATGATAAATGTTGATGGCATCAAATATACACTCAATTCTCATTGACACATAATGATAAATGTTGATGGCAACGAATATACACTCAATTCTCATTGACACATAATGATAAATGTTGATGGCAACGAATAAACACTCAATTCTCATTGACACATACTGATAAGTGTTGATGGCAACAAATATACACTCAATTCTCATTGACACATAATGATAAATGTTGATGGCAACGAATATACACTCAATTCTCAAAAAAACTTTTTTCTAACGTTTATTTGCCAGTGAACAACTTGCTACCCAAAAATCAGACAACATATCACCAAATTCCGACAACCAGAACTATCTCAACTAATATCGAACACTTGAAATCGCTAACAAATTTAGTAAAGAAAAATAATAATCTTTAAAAATAATGTTAACAATGAAGATTAAATATTTTCACGACATTTTCACATATTTTTAACGCATATAGAAAAAAAACGAAAAAGATAATAAACATAAGGTACCCCATACCTGACGAATGAATAGTTCACAACACAATTGTTTCACATAACAGCTTGGGACTACACGCTAAGGACGATCCCAACTGGAGATTACCGGGAATACCCAACCCAGCCAATAAAACTTGCGGATTTAAGGACGGGGATAGTCAACATGGCGTGGGTGTCTATAAATAATTTTTTTAAGCTTTCTTCAAACAGAAACAGAATAATTGATGAGGGTCAGTGGGAGTAAAATAAAAGTTCATGACAAAACAGTTTAAGTTAAGAAAAATGGTTTAGAAAAAAACCCGATAAATTCGCGTTTTTTGGTGTGTTTTTTAGGTTAACAATGTTTAAAATACTTATTTTGAAAGATTTTTTGTCCACAAAAGTTTGATCCCTCTATGAAGTTTGTATTCAGGGCCTGAAATTCTATAGTGCATTCAGGTTACGAATGCATCGCCGAGTGATTTGAGGTAACGTGTCCCAGCCTACAACAATTTGTGAAATCAATCACTTTACTATCAGTTGCCCCAAGTAACAAAATGTATAGTTGAATTACTTGCATGAAGACGGACATCACAACTTACAACTTAGGTTAGTTTTTAAAAAGTTACAGATGGACAATGGACTGCCACACAATTAACTAGTGTGTAATAAATGACAGCAGTAAATTTCTATAACACCAAATTGGTATCATTACCAGAGAGCGTCACATCAGAAGTATATTTTCCTATCACAATGTTAGTGAGAAAACAACAGTCCCGTAACAGTAACCTAACAGTAACCTAACAGTAACCTAACAGTAACCCAACAGTAACCTAACAGTAACCCAACAGTAACATAACAGTAACATAACAGTAACCTAACAGTAACCCAACAGTAACATAACAGTAACCTAACAGTAACCTAACAGTAACCTAACAGTAACCCAACAGTAACATAACAGTAACCTAACAGTAACCCAACAGTAACATAACAGTAACATAACAGTAACCTAACAGTAACCCAACAGTAACCTAACAGTAACCTAACAGTAACCTAACAGTAACCTAACAGTAACCTAACAGTAACCCAACAGTAACATAACAGTAACATAACAGTAACATAACAGTAACATAACAGTAACTTAACAGTAACCTAAAAGTAACATAACAGTAACCTAACAGTCACGTAGCAGTAAACTAACAGCGGATAAACGGAAATCTGAAGAGCAAACGAAAACCAGACCGCCACCATCGCAATTTTAATGACGTTAGTAAAAAAAATATTTCATTCATCTTTTTACCTAGATCGTGCGACTTTGAAGTGAGCAAATCTTTTGGGTTGACACAACCAATTCATAATACTTCTGCGTGCTTTAGAAAACTAGGCCACAACGGCTTTGTCACAAGAACCTTAACTATGATTATTACAATTACGGCGTCTAAAATCCCATTATCTCCCATGAATGGCCCTTTGCTGTTCTGCTTTATTTAGAGTTGGGTTTATAACAACAACAAAGGAAGAGCACAAAGAGAAGGCGGTAGAATGCCGATGGGAACGTGCTTTAACGTTTTGTAGAACGATCGATTTTTTAATGAAGACCTTAACTCATGGTAATAAGACACATATTCACGGTGACTAAAGTCACAGTGTGCAAGGAATTGTCGACCGTGTTTGTTTAGATATAGGTGAGGAAAGGCGCATAGTGATGGGTTTGACTAAATTATATTTTAACACGTTTTTATTCCAATCCACTAAAACTAAAAGGGACATTTTCTTGTGTACTCATTGAGCTTCAGAGACACTGTAAAATATGCCTGACGCATGGTGTTATGTTGGCAGAGAGATTGGCAGAATTCTTTAAATTTTTTAATGTCAGCTCATTCTTCAAAGAAAAGAAACATTGAAGACAATGGTTAACTGTAAAAATAAATAAATATTTTTAACAGCACACATAAACAGCAAATAACTACACAGCCGACAAACGACGGTGCAAATTTAATAAAATTGTGTAATGTTTTATGCATGGTCACAGGCAATAGGGATGTTTTCCAAATGTTAGCTCCATCGAGCAAAATGCGCCAAAATGACGTTTCAAGATTTGGTGAACAGCAGAAGCACAGAATGTGAACTCTAAATAAGTGTGTGTATAAAAAGAAAAAGACGTGTCCCTGGACTCCAGTTTATAAAGCTTGGGCAATACACTCAATACAGAATGGGAAAATACAGTTACTATAAAAGTGTTACATCCATACAGTTTATAGGAGGCCCTAAAACTACTAATAAAACCAGTGGAACAAACACAATATGTCTCTAGGAGGCATAAAATGCAACAACCGCCAAATCTGACGAGCATAAAAAAAAACCATCATATATCACAGTAATCGTCATAAAAATGTCAGAGCGAATGGCGGGAAAAGAATTCAATTTATGAAATCCAACTCATCGCAATTAAAGGGGGGGGGGCGGTTATTACATGCTTACTCCTGGTAAGTTTAAAAGTAACAGAATGGACAATGGACAGTTTAAATGTGCTGCCCTGAGGAACAACAGTGGTCTTACATGGGGCAATCGTGTAGGTTACAGCTTACACAGAGACAGTGGTCTTACATGGGGCAGTCGTGTAGGTTACAGCTTACACAGAGACAGTGGTCTTACATGAGGCAATCGTGTAGGTTACAGCTTACACAGAGACAGTGGTCTTACATGGGGCAATCGTGTAGGTTACAGCTTACACAGAGACAGTGGTCTTACATGGGGCAATCGTGTAGGTTACAGCTTGCACAGAGACAGTGGTCTTACATGGGGCAATCGTGTAGGTTACAGCTTACACAGAGAGTATATCTTAACATGTTGACATAGGTAGAAGAGTAAGAACTTCATAATATTTAAACTAAACCCCCCAAAAATGTATTTCTATTTCTAAAAAAAGAACCTGTACGCTTATTTATTTATTTTTTTTCATTTTAAAATATAGTAATCATAAAAACTTACTCATAAATAGTCAATTAAATCCCGCTAGCTTAAAAGAAAGAATGGCGCCAAATCTTCATCGACAGCTGCATCACTTTCAATGAACACTCCCTCTCCATGTCAGTTCCCAATTTTGTAACCTCCTTTCCCGAGACCATTTGAATTCATCATCACCGACAGATTAGCGCGGCTTATCTTCTGTTTGGTTTAGATTTGCATTTACGGTGGGTGGGAGATTCATGAACTTTACAATGTCGGACTTCTGAACAATCTCATCCTGTCGTAAACAACCGCTTAGATAAGTAAATTCTTCCAAAATAAAACTGATAAGACTGAAAAATAGTAACGGACAAAGGTAAATTTTAGAAAGGGGAAACAATCGCCAGTATAGACGAAGGCAAGTTTATTTTTAAACCGACAACAAAAAGAAATTCAACAGCGACTTGTTGGTTGCGAGGATAAACAAGGGAGGTAACTCGAGATTCGGACTGGTTGAACCCTCAAAACTGGACTAAGAAATGAGTCCATTGAGTGGTGTGGGTTTGATCGTAGGACGGTGACAATGTTTGCATTGTGTACCTGCGGCTGGTTAGTTGATTAGTGCACGGGTACCCCTCCCCCCCCCGGGTCTCAATGTTTCGTTTGATAGCTCTCCTCAATGTACAATCAGTGTACCCCCACCACCTCCTAGTATCAGCTGAGGGCAGTAGGACCCCCAAACTTGTACAATTTGTGGGCAGCTGGACAGTAGCGAAACGTCATATGTTGACGAGTCGTGTACGATGTTCCGTTTAAGCTGCGCGGCTACCAGGCCGAGGGGATATTAGGCCGACGCCACGCAGCAGTTTCGAATTGCCGTGCAGCAAATCTAGAAAAATATTATGAACAAAATGGGTGCTGTGCAACTTTGCACACGCATCAACGAAACATTGGTCGTCTACCAGATTTCTCTAAGAACACTCTGCTGGTTTCAAACATTCTCTTCAACAAATCCTGTACAATTATGTCAATGCTACTACAGAGCCAGGATTCGATATATCGTTAGAGCGGTGTGCATTTTCTTAATTAAAAAAAAAAAAAAGAGACCAGAAAACAAAGATCACATCATCTTCCATCGCTAAAGTGCATGAATGTAGGTCACAGAACAGTGACGTCTGTGCCACGGGTCACCGGATATTTGGGGAGGTAAGCCCAACTCGTCTCGAAAATCTTTTAAAGTCGTACTTAAATTTGATAAATTTAATAATCCTTTGTTAGCTTTTTTTTGCTGTTTTGTTTATCATGTGACTGTCTTGTTTGTCAAAAGACTGTCTTGGCTGAAGCGAAGAATCTCGACCGTGACGTCATGACGCTACCGGTTGCAGGAAACGAGTGTTTTTCAAAAATGGAAGATTTTAGGGTTTGGGTTAGGTATAGCTTTAGAATTTTAATTTTAGCTTTTTTTTTTAAGGACGTGCCATAACAACAAAAATGGCCGCCGGTAATGACCGTGACGTGCCGCTCGAGATTCTTCCATTAACCACTGTCTTGTTGTTATTCGATACGACACGTATCCAAAAAGTGACTATGTGTGACTATCGCAGTCTATTTCTGTTTGACATACACGTACATATACTGTACCACATAAACTCATGTGTGACTACGTGAAGTTCATTTGCTTATTTCGTAATGTTAGGCAGGGAGTTGATAGTATGTTGGGGGAGGGGAGAGGGGATCGGTCCAGATGTCATGTGAGGCGGTAATTGTCAGTCATGAGCAGTCATCGGATGTAATGCCGGCTAATAAGTTGTATGGTCCCTAAGAATGGAGGTGATGTCAATTCCTTGCCTCTGCCCCCCCCCCCACCAGGTGCCAATAAAGTTACCTGTCGATGACGACATACTTGGAGAATCTCGAGGCGGGTTTCAGCACACCTCGTCACTGGACGTGATGGTACCTCGATTGTGAGGGGGGGGGAGGGGGCGACAAGAAAGATGCCCTAAATTGGGAGTCCAATATTGACACTGCCTGGGGTTAATCCTTTGTAGGTGCGTCTCGAGCAAGGCATTACCTCAGGTACAACTCCAAGCGTACATCGAGCTAAACACTCTGCCCAACGTCACGGCGATGAGTCATCGGTGGTCAGCGCAGGTCTGGGCCTGTCCACCCCGGTCAGCCGAACACAATGTCGAGGTATTTTTCGTGATTGAGAAGGTATATTAAATGGACTATTAAAATTGTAAGTCTTCAATTCCTTTGTGTTAGGATCCATTGTTCACGGCAGTTCTGACACGCTAAATATCGCTAGACAGGACAGCGTACATTTAACATGTGTACATTGATAGGTGTACATTGATATCTGTACATTGACAGGTGTACATTGATAAACATTGACAGGTGTACATTGATAAACATTGATAGGTGTACATTGATAAACATTGATAGGTGTACATTGATAGGTGTACATTGATAGGTGTACATTGATATGTGTACATTGATATGTGTACATTGATATGTGTACATTGATATGTGTACATTGATATGTGTACATTGATATGTGCACATTGACAGGTGTACATTGATATGTGCACATTGACAGGTGTACATTGATAAACATTGAATGTGTACATTGATAAACATTGAATATGTGTACATTGATAGGTGTACATTGATATCTGTACATTGTACATTGATAGAAGCATACCCGGAGAGGCGCGTACAAGAGGCACTGACCCTGTGTACGCCCCTGGGGCTTGTCTTTTTTGGTAGTTGTGAACCCAACACCTCATGGAAAAATAAGGGTGCATTCTAATATCTGCAAATTTCATACTTGTAAGAAGGGCCCCATTGTTATGTATTTCTTTGTTGTACTTTCACAACAACCGGGTGTGTGGAACTCCGTGTACCATAATGAAACAACGCCATTCTAAGTGTTTTCTGTTTGTTTTTGTTTTGGAACCGCTGCACCTTGTCACACTATTACCATTGAATGGCAGGAACGACCACTCGTCCGTGTTAATAGTACTGCGGTGTCTGGTGACAGGTGACGACCTTGTCATTTGACATTTGGGGTGGGGGTGGGGGGAAGGTTACGTAGCCAATTCGTCACATGAACCAGATACAAGATGTTGCGCAACAGGAGATCATTCCTGTCACTATCTTTCAACCCAACCATAGATACCTGTCAACATATGTAAACTCCACCCACCCCCTCCCTATATCATACCCAAATTAATCTATAAACGTTGCTTGATAAATATCAAAACACGATTTTTTTTTTAAATATTACAAGCCAAACAACTAGAATTTAGTAAATATATCTCTAATAAACTTTTAATAGTAACAATAATTGGAAAGTAGCAACAATTTGAAACAACAATGGGAATGTAAACTTTTGATGTACGACTGTATGATAATGTTGATCCCCCCCTTCCCATCTACTATTATCAATTTTCCCATACCAGACATTTGGTTAACATGACAAACTGGTGAATGGAAAGGAAGTTCAAGAAATCTTGGAAATAGTTCGATTGAAAATTCCGCGAACGTCACGTGATATTTCTATTCTACCAACCTTGATAGCAGTCATACAATTATCTATAACTAAAAACTAGCAACAGCAATAATTTATTACAGGCAATGACTTCACAGGAACTACAATTTGACGACAATTCCAGTTTGAGGTCAGAATATTGAATGATAAGGAACTTGTACCTTGACGAAAACTGTGGAAAACCTGTTAAATACATGGGAGAGGAAAGTTCTCAGGAAAATATATGGACCAACAAAGGATGAGTTCGGATGGAGGATAAGAACCAACCATGAACTATACAGTCTATATCAGGAGACCACACTAGTTGCAGAAATTTAAAAGGACAGACTGAGCTGGGCAGGACACCTAGTAAGAATGTCAAATAGTAGAGGAGTAAAGAGAGTACACCACCAAAACCCCAGAGGAAACCGGCTCAAGGGAAGACCTGGGCAAAGGTGGAAGGATGATGTAGAATGTAGAGAAACAACTGGGCATCCAATATTGGAGAAGAAAGGCGTTGATAAGGACTGAGTGGAAGGAGGTCGTGAGGCAGACCCAAGCCCGACATGGGCTGTAGCGCCACAGGGATGGATGGATGGAGGGAAAATTCTTTGAAATTAACTGAAAGGAAAGAAAAGTCTTTTGAACATCATTAGTTAATGTGTCTCGGCAATCACACACATAATACGAACAATAATACACACAAAATAGAAGTCATGTTAATTATCATAAGTCCTTACTCATGACTGAATAAACCGATTGCAGTGTCCGCGGAAATGAAACACACATCCCTCAGAAATAATGTAAGTTTTCAGTACATGAAAATTTCTCATCGTCATCCTGTATGATTTTCTAGAAATCACTTTCACAAAGAACAAATTTGAATTTTCTATCGTCTTCCAACACTAAAGACAGGTTTGAATAGTCCAACCCATTCGGTCAGGCCAGTTATCTGTGTCACCCAGTCAGGTGGCCCGCGTAAAGGTGGCAACAGGCACACGGAATGTATCGTGTCGAATTGTATGGCGACACGCACGACTGATTTCAGCACGACCCTTAGTTTCTCCCTTTTCCCGTCACGCGTTTCATTCTGGGTAACATTGAAATGATATTGTGGAAAGGGGGGAGGGGTCATAAATGCGTGAGGCGGGAAGGGGTTAAGGGGCGCTTAGCCGTCCAGAAACATTCAGGTTAGATAAGTGAAGAGTTACATGTCACGAATTTACAGCTAATGAACATAAGTATGGACATGGACGGTGGTCGAGTGGCAGCGCGCTCGACTGGCGTACATATGGTCAAGGGTTCGAATCCATGCGAAGGCAAGGACTTGTTCCCCGGGGCCTAGAATGTCCCTGAGTCACCCAGCTCCGAATGGGTACCTAACACTAATTAGGCGGCTGGGTAATGCGTGGAACCCTCATAGTCGTGGCCTGTGACCGCTGCCAAACAGATCATCCATTATGGTCTGTGGACACAATAATCTTCCGTGTAGAAGTAGCCTCTGTATAGATAAGATAAGAATTCAGAGAATAGTACCTCTACCAACAGTGTGACACAACCACTTGAAACATTAGAAGATAGAAGACCGAAGGCATAAGAAATAATAATTCGGGCATTAAATTGTAATTTGGAAATGAAAACGTTTTTTTTTCCACACGCAAATCCCGTATGTATGGAATAAGCCAAGAAAATGAACACAATATCAATATTCGATTATTGTAGTGAGACTAGACGAGTATCCTGTATGATTTTTGGCACTGTAATATACTAGATAAACTGTTACAAAAATAATAATTGGTGCTTCCTGGAGTGAGGGGAAAGGACAGATCTATATTTTGTGTCATCTCACGGCGAATTAGATGGTTGTAAAGCATCGGGGTATTTAGTTTGGATGTAAAATGTGTCTTCTTTGTTGTCATTGCGACAAATAGATGCCAACAGCATTACGGTATTACAACAATTCAATTTACAATCGCACAGCAATTTCTATATTCATACTGAAGAACAAAAAAAATCTTTTCAAATGATTCTAATGAAAGATGACGTCTGCGAATGCCAAATAAATTTCTATTTATTTGATTTGATTCACTGCCCCTTATGTTGGCTTGGAATTGTGGGATACAAGGATTGTTACAACATGTTCAGACCTCTCAGTGGACGGTCCGGTCATCCTTGGAATTGTGGGATACAAGGATTGTTACAACATGTTTAGACCTCTCAGTGGACGGTCCGGTCATCCTTGAACTTCCTGATATAAACAAAAGCTAACCGACTTGCTAGCCATTGCGCCCCCCCCCCCCCACTTTGGAAGCACCCAAGGACTAAAGAGAGATGACTCCACTCCCAGTCGTGGGGGTAGGGCACTTGGTTGTAAAGCGGAAATGATAAATAGGCTCCCGGGGTTTGAACCCGTACCTATTACGTTATCGACGAAGAGCAAGCCACGACAAATGAGGGTGTGGGGGGAGCAGCACTCAGCAATCTTTCCGTGAACACAATTAAACCTGAGCTTCGGCCCAAGCCGTTGGTCAAGTGTTTGGTCAAGTCAATTAAGGGTGTGTCAAGTTGTGTCTGCTTGCTAGAAACTCACTGTTTCCTGTACCCGGAGAGAGGAATTACCCAGTGTTACCCGGTTGATTATACGTTGTTATGTGTTGTTATTTATTGTTATGTGTTGTTATTTATTGTTATGTGTTGTCATTTATTGTTATGTGTTGTTATGTGTTGTTATGTGTTGTTATGTGTTGTTATTTATTGTTATGTGTTGTTATTTATTGTTATGTGTTGTTATTTATTGTTATGTGTTGTTATTTATAGTTATGTGTTGTTATTTATTGTTATGTGTTGTTATTTATTGTTATGTGTTGTTATTTATTGTTATGTGTTGTTATGTATGTTAAACGTAAGTCACCGTCGATACTTCCGGCTAAAGCAGATCTCAAAATGTACTTTTTATTCTGCTATTGTATCACATGTGCCCTGCCCTTGTAATGTTATAAAACTCTCTACTGAAATAAAAACTGTTCTAACAGAATATGGGGTTTAAATGAAAATTCTATCAGGCACGCCATAGAGGCTAAAACTGTGGTTTTTAATTCGCTACTAGAAATATAGATAAATTATATAAATTATAATGTTCATTAATGGTATTTTGTCGTAGGAATAAGAGTCTGACCCCAGGGGTTCTCAACCTTTCTGGGACACGTGACGCCTATTTCATTATGTAAGCAGTGTTATTTTTACCTTTTATATCACCTTTATATAACACATTTTTAAAAGAAAATAATATCCCCATATTAAATGCCAAAATGTGTCATCTGTTCTCTATAACACATGGGTTTGAATGAATCAATGCTTCGATAGCGCTAACACTACCCATGATAGACTATCATGATGTTGAAATACTCAAATTGATCTGTTTTCACTTAACAAATTTCGGAATTTCCACAATTATGTTGATTTAAGCTAATTCAAAAGAGCGCACGCAAACGGACTTCCGCCTATGTCCATCCACTTCGGAAAAGCTAACTTGCTTTCCAAAGATTTATATTTAAGATACCGCCCCCCAATAGGAGTGGATTCTAGCGGATTTCATATGCCTTTCATTGAGTCTATAGTACTCTACAGTACACCAAGAGTTCACTGTTTACTCCTCAAGGGATAATCTCCCCTTTGTTCCCGACCGACTGATCAAATGCCAAGAGCTGGGGACGGTACAGAAAATAAATGGATTCAGAATCAAAGGTAGTGACATACCAATGATCGAACTGACAATGCCACCCCAATGATTGACAATGTCACCCCAATGATTGACAATGCCACCCCAATGATTGACAATGCCACCCCAATGATTAAACTGAAAATGCCAACCCAATGATTGAACTGAAAATGCCAACCCAATGATTGAACTGACAATGCCAACCCAATGATTGACAATGCCACCCCAATGATTAAACTGACAATGCCAACCCAATGATTGACAATGTCACCCCAATGATTGACAATGTCACCCCAATGATTGACAATGTCACCCCAATGATTGACAATGCCACCCCCAAGCCCAATGATTGATCTGACAATGCCACCCCAGTGATTGAACTGACAATACCCCCTCCAAATGATTGAATTGGGGATGACGCCCCAACGATTTAACTACTGAGGATACCACCCCAGTGATTTAACTACGTTCTACGATCTGCCCTAAAGTCGGATCACGGCAGACGTGACCTCCATTCGTCTCGTTCACTCGAGTTGTGTCCCGTTGTTGTGTCAGTGGCGTGTCCGTGATACAGTTGAGCTGACAGAGGCGGCGTATCACGGTGGCGTGACCCGATTACTTCCCCTTCCGTCACATGGGTATGGGCGGGGTGAGTCAAAGTTTTTAAAAAAAATAAATGCATAGTCCTGTCAGTGTTAATGGGAAGGAGATAATTTTCACAAATGGTTTATCTCGAAACACTGAAAACTTTTTAATCGGAAATTTAAATAGATTTTTTTTTGTAATAAAAAACATAAAATACGACAGCCATATTGAGCATCTCTAAAATCTTGTTTTATAAGTGATTACAATTTGATGTTTGATGATTGTTAGATGTTTAATGAAGCGTTCAATGATGGTCATCAACAATAAGATTTGTTGTTTTGGGACCGTCCATAAATGATACCAAGAGCCAAAATAAAGAAAGGGGAGGGTCCATCATGCATTTGTGACGATGTGTGACAGAAAAAGGGGGGGGGGGAGTATTTAAGAAAGTGACGTCACATCAAAATCACGCGCAACTTTAAATAATTCGAGCTACAAATCTGACTGCTTCCAATTTATTTAATGGCGGCTTCAATGGCTTCACAAGTGTTATGCTTTTAGTGTGCAGCCTTACCTTAAATGCATATTTAAATGAGAAAAAAAGTAATTTACAACGTGCTTATTTTTATTAAGAAAATACAGCTTTTGGAAGGGGGGATAAAAACTTTGTGCAGTCATGTCGGATGGGGGAGGGATCTATTTGTGAATAAGTGTGACAAAGCGGGAAAGGGGGAGGGGTAAATTGCGTGTCGATATTTATGGACGGTCCGTTATTTTCTGGCATTTTTGATGTTGTGTTCAGCCCCGTTCCGCTTCAACCGTAAAACCACAGATCACCCACCATTCGACCTATACAGTACTCCGCCTCTGGAAATCTCCCGTAAACTGAAGAAGGAACGTTCTATCCTTACACTTATACAAGAAGGTCGTCCTTCCAATTCCCCAACAACAATATTTATGGTAGGAAGTGAGTGGGGGGGGGGGGTTAAGGGGGCTTTGGGTGGGGGGGGGGTGCATTACGACAATGTGTGATGCAATAAGGTCTATATTTTATGTAAGACATGATGGCAGATATAGTGTTGTCCTGGGAGATGTGAAGGGATGGTGAGATAGTTCTGGAAATAGTTTCAATTTTAAGTGTATTTAATTTTTATTTATATATTGGCATTTATGTATTGGCATTTACATAATGAAATGACAATTGGTACATATATTAGGCATTAATAAATCGGCATTTATATATCGACATTTATATTAGGGCTCTCATACACATTAACACTTAAATTGGCATTTATATATGGGCACTTATATATTGACACTTATATTGGCATTGATGTATGGGCACTTGTATATTGACACTTATATTGACATTTATATTGACACTTTTTAATTGGCTTTATGTGTTGACACTTTTATATTGACACTGTTAATAACTGCTTGCACTGACATTGATATTGTTGGGCAAGTATGGGAACTATCCACACAGGTCGTGTATTACAAGAGTTCATGAAAGGAGCAAGTGTTTTAATATTGGCTAACATGTATGTGTTATAATGTACATAGCTATTATGCACTTAATTTTTACGTCCAAGAAATATCATGTTTTTATATGCTATAGCATTGATGGCGTATCTATGCCACGCGTGCCACAGACGGCACGCAACAAAAATATTACTTCCTTAATCAAACCAATGTGCTCGCACTTTGTGTTTTGCACTTTGCTATATATCAGTTAATTTTAATTGAATTGTTTGCCATCATTCTGCTATAGAGACCAGAACATAACTGGATGTAACCAAAAACTATTCAAATTAGGGCTGCGGAAATTATCGATTAATTTCTCGATTAATTGGTAAAAATGTATCGATTAAAATTATTTTAATTGATAAAATAGCGATTAAAATCAAGGTACATACTGTATCGATTTATTAATAAATTATAATATTTTGCTTTTTTTTTAAGAAAAATTTTTAAAGAGTAAACTTGAAAATTATCTATTTTATAAGAAAAGTCATATAAAAGATTCAACATTTGTTTTTACTGTATTAAAAATAAATTCATTGACATTATATCGAATTACTTATATTTAAATAAAAACATGCCAAAATGCCTGTTTGTTACTTCCCTTGAAATTTTCAGTTTAATGACATCATACATCTTATTTTTTAAGCTTCAATCAAATTATTCGGTAATTTTTCCAAAGTTAATGATTAAATTTAAATTAATCGATAACAGCCCTAATTAAAATTCATAGTTACCTTCCTTAGATAAAAATTTAAACAAATCAATAATGCATTACATTTAGGGATCACTCAACTGTTGTTGCTATTATGAGTCAATGAATTCGTCAAAGACCCAGGACCGAATTTGGACTTTGAAAGTGGCCCTAAGCTGTTTGGGATATGGGGGCCCATGTGAAGTCCAGATATTCTGTATCAGTCCCAAATATTATTTTTAAAATTCCGTGGACCCCCAAGAATGGTCCACGCTATAGCTTATTTAGGAGATAGGAAAAACCAGCACTGCAAAGACTTAAAAGCTCATTTAGATCCCTTTCTATAAAAATGTTATATCTGTCATTATTACTTACTAAAGAACCATTTTCATCTGATTACCGCGAACCTTAACGACAATGAAGTACACCACCGCAAAGGACACAAGCAACAAATATAATGTTTATTAATTACCACTGCAAAAATGTCGGTGTTATTTCTTTAGGACTGCCATAAAAGTTTGGGAAGTTGTTTTGTACACTTCCACCACACCTTTGTATGTGTCCAACAAACACTTCCACCACCCATTTGTATGTGTCCAACAAACACTTCCACCACCCATTTGTATGTGTCCAACAAACACTTCCACCACCCATTTGTATTGGTCCATCAAACACTTCCACCACCCATTTGTATTGGTCCATCAAACACTTCCACTACCCATTTGTATGTGTCCAACAAACACTTCCACCACCCATTTGTATTGGTCCAAACACTTCCACCACCCATTTGTATTGGTCCAAACACTTCCACCACCCATTTGTATGTGTCCATCAAACACTTCCACCACCCATTTGTATTGTTCCATCAAACACTTCCACCACACATTTGTATGTGTCCAACAAACACTTCCACCACCCATTTGTATTGGTCCAAACACTTCCACCACCCATTTGTATGTGTCCATCAAACACTTCCTCCACCCATTTGTATTGGTCCATCAAACACTTCCACCACCCATTTGTATGTGTCCAACAAACAC
Organism: Radix auricularia; assembly: GCA_002072015.1. Lineage (NCBI taxonomy): Eukaryota > Metazoa > Mollusca > Gastropoda > Lymnaeidae > Radix > Radix auricularia. Next base: position 484,616 of record MUZC01003230.1, read on the forward strand.
TTCCACCACCCATTTGTATTGGTCCAAACACTTCCACCACCCATTTGTATTGGTCCATCAAACACTTCCACCACCGATTTGTATTGGTCCATCAAACACTTCCACCACCCATTTGTATTGGTCCATCAAACACTTCCACCACCCATTTGTATTGGTCCAAACACTTCCACCACCCATTTGTATTGGTCCAAACACATGCATAATATGAAATCTTCACCATCTGCACGTAGACAATTTAAAAACTTAAATTCATAACTGACCTGCCACACGACACAGGAACCTCTGAGCAACCACACAGTGTGGGTATTTGATGAGGTTGTCTCCTTGGTTACAGCCCTGGTAGGAGCGGTTGCAGGGAACCTGCAGAAGGTCATCTGAGGTCAAGTTCCTGACTCTGCATTCTACGTCCAAGACGTCGCCGTAATTACACGCGTAGCTGAAATTCTGAAGACATGGATTCAACATGTTACTAGTGGTCATTGATGAAGTGTGCTGTGGGTGTCATCAAATTAAGGTCAAATGTGTACTAGATGTCATTGATGAAGTGTGCTGTGGGTGTCAAATTAAGGTCAAGTGTGTACTAGATGGCATTTGTTTGGTAGTCGTGTCCTCATATTTATAACAATATGGCTAAAAAGCGCGATGCAGCTCCAAAAAAGGAATTCTATAGAAGCGGTTCTAAAATTGTAAATAATTGATACAAAGTGTTTACAAATGTAATGTAAATGACAACATGATATACGTAGAACCAACAGGCCATCGAAAAACAACGAACCAGAACCTCGTCATTTTATTTGACGTCACTCTGTTTGCTTTTATGCTGTTGGTGGGGATTTTTTTAAAATAAAATTTTTATCAAAAGCTGACGAAGGCGTATTGCAGACACTTTCGTTGTTTTGTGGGTTCCTTTCTGACATAGGTATACCCTGTGTATTTCAACTACTAAGTCCTTCAAGACTGCAACTTAAGACGCATCTGTTTTTTTTTTAAATTTATTTTCAAAATTAGTGCACCGACATTTCTTTTTAATGATTAACGTAGCTGATGTATAACGTATTGTGATTTATGTAGTTAGTATGATATGAATGTTTATTTAATTAATATGTGTTATTATTTATCTTCATGTAAAGCGCTGTGAGCCTGGCTCTTTGCAGGGATACAGCGCTAAATAAATGATCAATTCATTATTTATTATTATTCATGAAAAGTTTTCTACCCAGCCAGCAGTCTCAATCTACTCTTTAAAAAAAAACAACTAGTGTTACTGATGTATAGATTTAATGTATTTTATATTCTAATGTATTACCCGTCAAAAATGACGGAAGTTTTCAAAATAAATATATTTCAGCTGAAATCAATGATTTTGAAAAATTACACGTCAGAATAAAAAGTGTAATACAGAACTTTATTTGAATTTAACTTATGACGACATATTTCAAAAAGATTTATTTTTAGTGCATACATTTTTGAAGGCTCATATTAGCGGTGCGAAAATAGCATTACGAACGAACATAAGTAGCAAATTATATATACTGACAAGTGTTTTATCCATCAAAAATGACGAAAGTTTTCAAAATGAATATATTTCAGCTGAAGTCAATTAATTAAATAATCAGAAAATGTAGAGACAAAGCGAGAACAAATAAATCTCATTTCCTTCTTGAACAATTTTTGCAGATGTTCGGAAAGAGTTATTTTTTGGTGCAGTAATTTTTTTCAAGACTTTTTTTTAGCGGTGCGCTGCTTTCTAAAATTAGCAGCGTAACAAAGGAACATACACAGCAAATTATAAATAACTAGATTGTGCCGGGGCGCCGTCGTGGCGCCCCTTTTTTTTGGGCGCCTACGGCGCCAACCTTTTTCAAAAGACCAACTAACTTGTCTTTTTTTGATAAATACGAAATATTAAACTTTCTGAAATGTACGCAAAGTATTTAATAATAGGGGTTGTATTTTGCGCACCAATGCACACCAAACAATGACGTCATCATATTAAATATTTTTACAGCGCTAATCACCACATGATTTTTCAACTAACTGCTGTAGACTGTTGTACATCGTTCCTCAGCGTTCCACATCCAGCGACTTGGACTATTATATTATTTACTCGATTGTGCCAGGCGCCGTGGCGCCTGCGGCGCCCCCGTTTTTTGGGCGCCTACGGCGCCAACCTTTTTTTAAAAGACCAACTAACTTGTCCTTTTTTGATAAATACGAATTATTAAACTTTATGAAATGTACGCAAAGTATTTATTTAATAATAATAATAGGGGTTGTATTTTGCGCACCGATGCACACCAAACAATGACGTCATCATATTAAATATTTTTACAGCGCTCATCAAAACACGATTTTTCAACTAAACTAACTGCTGTAGACTGTCGTACATCTCTTGCGTTATGCGTTACGTTACAAACAAACATACAGAACCACACCACTGGGCTTTTATATATATAATGATAGGACATTCTCGTCCCCACCAACTTCTGATAGCTGTGTATATAAAATTCGTGCTTTTCTTTATTTCAGATTATACAGCTTCGTGAAGCGAATGTGTTCATTCAAACGTCTTATAAAAACATTCGAATGACCTATAAATTAAATAAGTAAACATGAAATAGATGACTTTGTAGGGGTGTCACTAAGTAGGGAAGTATTCCGACATAAATCCAATGTTCGGACATGAACCAAAACTCTTACCTGATCTAGTGTTTGATTGTCTGCCCCTGGTAACGTCTCTGTTGGAAACCACAAGGTCCAGACGTCCCCTCCTGCAAAAGTCATAATAAAAATAATCGTATCTTATTTATATTACATACATGTAATAACAGAGTTCATATAGAAATATATTTACATGGAAAATTAATTTGTCAAATTAACATCTACGGCATGTATTTGGGAGATGGTTTCTATGGCAACCCTCCCGCCTCCCTCCCTGATACCTGAACCGACAATATCAATTTCTCGTTTACATTTTTCAATTCAATAAACAGTTGTACACCGACCAACGTCACGATTGTCAATGAACTGACTCGTTTACAAGTTATCGTCGCACACATATCGAGAGCACGCCGATGGCGGGTATTGACCGAGTCGACGTAAAACAAACAACTCTTGTAATGTCGTAAATGCCAAACATTGATGGAATCATTTTTGTTATGAAAGTGAGGCTCGGTGGAATCGCGTAAGCTGGTTATCGGATCGTTCGTCAGGCAGGTATCGCGTGTTGTTTTATCAGTCAGCTGTAAAGGAGAATCGAGTTGGCCCCGATCAGGTAGAGTTGGCCCCGATCAGGTAGAGTTGGCCCCAATCAGGTAGAGTTGGCCCCAATCAGGTAGAGTTGGCCCCGATCAGGTAGAGTTGGCCTCCATCAGGTAGAGTTGGCCTCCATCAGGTAGAGTTGGCCCCGATCAGGTAGAGTTGGCCCCGATCAGGTAGAGTTGGCCTCCATCAGGTAGAGTTGGCCCCGATCAGGTAGAGTCGGCCTCCATCAGGTAGAGTTGGCCCCGATCAGGTAGAGTTGGCCCCGATCAGGTATTTCTGTTCACGAAAACTGAGATGTTTTTGTCTTGTAATCCGGTAGTGAGAACCACAGCGGGTTACCCAGTGCTGGATTTACCTATTAGCTAAACAAACTGTAGCTTAGGGCCCCCACTATCTAAGGGCCCCAACTATCTTGGGGCCGCCTGGCCCTGGCAGCAGTTTTTGTTCATATTTGGCACTAAGGTAGAACATCTGGACTTTAAAAAGAGCCCCCATATCTCAAAAAGCTTAGGGCCCCATGGAGTCAAAATCCAGTCCTGGCAATCTAACAATTTTATGAAGGGGAAAATATGTGTAGATTTCTTTACTCGTCGTGTGACAAGTGTATTGCTCCCCCCCTAACCCTACACACACACACACTGGGCGTATATAAGCAACTTTTGAAAAATTGCAATCTTGACAACTTCAAGATGATGTAGTAACCGTTTTTAGCTAAAAATGTATTCGTTTAATCAGCCTTCTGGTTCTGCTATCAAAATATAGATGATGTTCGTATCTGTTTTACCAGATTATTAATTTGCCAGGTAGCGATTCTACAAATGTAACAGTACTACATGTGTCAGTACTACAGATGTGACAGTACTACAGATGTGACAGTACTACAGATGTGACAGTACTACAGATGTGACAGTACTACAGATGTGACAGTACTACAGATGTGTCAGTACTACAGATGTGACAGTACTACAGATGTGACAGTACTACAGATGTGTCAGTACTACAGATGTGTCAGTACTACAGATGTGACAGTACTACAGATGTGACAGTACTACAGATGTGACAGTACTACAGATGTGACAGTATTATGTGGCTTTCAATCAATCATTCAAATAAATGTGTGCTGAAGACCGTTAATGTGACGTCATTGACATCCGACTGGAGACAGCCAGTGTCATCCCGAGATGAGACATTTAATAGCCCTACAAAATAACAAATTGTTTCAACGATTTAGTTCTCAAATATCGGCGCCGTTTACGAGACAGGCCTCCTGTGTTGTAAGGCCCATACGACGACCCTGCTGGGCTGTGAGGCCCATACGACGGCCCTGCTGGGCTTTAAGGCCCATACGACGGCTCTGCTGGGTTGCAGGGAATATTAAACGGCCCTGCTGGGTTAAAAGGCCCATACGACGGCCTTGCTGGGTTGCAGGGAATATTAAACGGCCCTGCTGGGTTGCAAGGCCCATACGACGGCCCTGCTTTACACACGACATGCAGGGTTGTCACACAGACACGTGTGTATCATTACATCACACAGCCGTCACCGAAACGTGCCCGTTACACGTGCTAGGGGAGCCGTACCTACGTCACAGCACCCCGACATCTCTGCTGCCACACGTGGTGCACTGCCGGTTGTCTTCACTTTGATATCGATTCAAACAATAAAGTTGTTGAGCTGAGCGTGCGCCAGAAATAGAGACGCCTCGAGGCGAAGACGATTTTGAAAACGCAAAGCTCCACTGAGACGGTACTGAGACGGTACTGAGACGGTACTGAGACCACTGAGACGGTACTGAGACGGTACTGAGACCACTGAGACGGTACTGAGACCACTGAGACGGTACTGAGACCACTGAGACGGTACTGAGACCACTGAGTCAGTGAACAAAGTGAGAGAAGGTGAGACATAGGTGAAGAAAGACAGTTGTGGCGATGTGTGAATCAATGGATTCACATATCATTTTTTATATGGAGGGGAACAGTGGCGTAGCTAGGGATTTGGGGGCTCGGGGGTGGCCTCTTAGGAGGGCCCTACTACTTGACATTGAACATAATAATGATATTAATCTACACTCCTATGGGGGCCCACCTCTAGTGGGGGATCGGGGGACTTTCAAATTTGGACCCATCCACTATCTACGCCATTAGAGGGGAATTATTTGTAGACAGGTGTCTAGATATTAATTTATTTTTTAGATTTTTTTTTCTTTTACATAGGACACCACACCGAGATACATACCCTTACTTGAGTCCAAAATATTCAAGAAAACAACGCCAGAAAACTGTCATGTTGAAATAATGATATAATAAAAGATAAACAAACCAACTGCCAAATTTTCGTCCTCTTTTTAAAAATTTAAAATAAAACAAAAACAAACTAGAAACCGACATCACAAACGCGGAGGCTAATACGCCTTACAATCCACGACCAACGCCACGAACAACGACATGGCGCCTTCTCAAGTTTTAGTAAAGTATCTAATTACCGCTCTCCATTTGACGTGTCCAATAAACAAAGTTTCTAATCAATCTCCACCACTGAAGAGGTTTTTTTTTTTTTTTTTAATATCTCCCCTGAAATGTCACATTTCTCTCCCTTGGAAATTCTTCAAAATTGGTTGTACAAATAGTATTTTATTTTTTTTTCATTTTATTTAAGTAACTCATTTTTTACCCAACTCTCCCCCTTTTTTCACTTTTCTTTCGATTTTCCATGTAAAGATAAAGAATTGTTCTTTACAAACACTTTAAAAAACAGAACAGAATATTTTATTTGGCGCTGGAGTTTGTGTCTTCTTTTTTTAATAGCTGCCACTGCCAGTCTAATGAGAGCCACTGCCAGTTTAATGAGAGCCACTGCCAGTTTAATGAGAGCCACTGCCAGTTTAATGAGAGCCACTGTCAGTTTAATGAGAGCCCCTGTCAGTCTAATGAGAGCCACTGCCAGTTTAATGAGAGCCACTGTCAGTTTAATGAGAGCCACTGTCAGTTTAATGAGAGCCACTG
>MUZC01003230.1:491232-508038 GCA_002072015.1 Radix auricularia
TAATGAGAGCCACTGCCAGTTTAATGAGAGCCACTGTCAGTCTAATGAGAGCCACTGCCAGTTTAATGAGAGCCACTGCCAGTTTAATGAGAGCCACTGTCAGTTTAATGAGAGCCACTGCCAGTTTAATGAGAGCCACTGTCAGTCTAATGAGAGCCACTGCCAGTTTAATGAGAGCCACTGTCCATCTAAATTCTCGTTCAAACAAACAAACTTGCCCTTGGCGTTGGATAGTGATCAAGACACGTGATGTGGCTTTATTTCTTTAGGTCACATCAGTGAGCAATGTCCTTGTTGTGATACAGCTACGTCATGCAAGGTCAGGATGACATGACATAACGAGCGGCTCTCATACCGATGGGACAATCTCCGCTCCTCCCCACCCCCCACCACAATGGATGGGTTTCAGTTCCCGTATGTCATAATGAACTTTGACGGACAGAGTTATCCATGACGACCATCTCTCGCTCCTCCTTATCCATAAAATGAGGACAGCTTCCATCCTCTTTCACACCATACGTAATGTGTTTCAACTGTTTTAATTTCTCAAGTTCATTCAGATAATTTGTTGTGAACTAAACTTACGGGATGTTTATAAAGTAAAATTACGGCCTGTTGCTTGCGTACTTGCGACATTGGTTAATTCGAAGAATCTCGACCGTGATGTCATGGTCATTTCCGGCGGCCATCTTTTATTGTTATGGCACGTCCTTTAAAAAGCTCAAATTAAAATTCTATAGCTATACCTAACCCAAACCCTAAAATCTTCCATTTTTGAAAATCCTTTTAGAATTTATAGAATTCTGTTTCCAGTAACCGGTAGCGTCGTGACGTCACGGTCGAGATTCTTCGGACTAACCGCGAGATTTTTTACCTCACAAGTAAGCACACCGATTAACGAATCGGTGAAAATAATAATAATGTGAATATGAATATGAATATGAGCAAGAGATCAAACTATTGCCATTGCAGTCAACCATCTAACTAATCCTTGCCCAATCCCAACAAAGTAAAGCTATAAATAGCGACCCAATCCTACGTAAAAGAAGTTATTTAGAAAAAAATCGGTGCTCCTACTCACCCAGCGCGTGCGTGGCCAAATAGCAGACGATGTAAATCCGAAAGACATGAAGAGTGAGAAAAGCCGTCCTTCCTGTCATCTCACACACACAACACACTGACAGGCAACACAGCAACAACAACAACACGCCCAGCAGCGACACGCCAAATGACGAGTCGACCCACCGACACAATGGAAGACACACAGCCGCAAAAAGCCTGGTCACAGATGGCTGGGTGTAGAGACAGACACGCCCGTGAGGTGGGCAGGGCGGGGCAAACACTTTGTTGTTGTTTTTTTTTATCGCCAGTCTGAAATAAAGGAGAAAATGAACTGAATAATGGATTGAGACAATGGACGATGTTAAGACTATACTTAAGATTACTTAAGACCCCCCTAAAAAAGTATTGATGATGATGATAGTTCAATCGCCATCCATGAATGGCGATAATTCTCCCGGGATTCTGGTAATTTCTCAAACACTATCAATGGCACACGTGCATTCCGTGAAATTTTTAGAATAGAGGTTAGATTATAGTTTATTGTATAAGACTGGATGTTAAGGACAGTAACTACTGAGATAACATTAGCAAATAATCAGAACATGCAAGAAAACAAATGTTGAGTAAGTACGCGCTAATGTACGCCCTTGTGTACGGCAGTTATCACTTTAAGGTTTTAACGCCTGGTTTGTTAAGGAGATTTAACCCCCGCCCGCCCCCAACAACCACCCCTCCTCAAAACTTTTTTTTTGTAATCACCAAATATATTTTGTAAAACATTGTCGCCTCGGGTGTGATATCAAACCACATACCTTCTAACACCTAACTACATACCTTCTAAAACCTAACTACATACCTTCTAAAACCTAACTACATACCTTCTAAAACCTAACTACATACCTTCTAAAACCTAACCACAAAGCCTACCTTCTAACACCTAACTACATACCTTCTAAAACCTAACCACATACCTTCTAACACCAAACCACATAGCCACATACCCTCGAAAACCTAACTACATACCTTCTAAAACCTATAACTACATACCTTCTAAAACCTATAACTACATACCTTCTAACACCTAACCACATACCCTCTAAAACCTAACCACATACCCTCTAAAACCTAACCACATACCTTCTAACACCTAACCACATACCTTCTAACACCTAACCACATACCCTCTAAAACCTAACCACATACCCTCTAAAACCTAACCACATACCTTCTAACACCTAACCACATACTTCTAAAACCTAACTACATACCTTCTAAAACCTAAACACATACATTTTTACACCTAGCCACTAGATGTAAACACAAAAGCCTGGTGGGGGGGCGCCCAGTTTGCTCCACCGCCGAAGGGGATGAAATGATTAAAAGACAGAGTACATCGATTTTTTTAAAACCGTTTTATGGCAATGTTTTATTTGCGTGTTGAAGTCTTCGGATGTAGTGTAAATATTCAGTGTGTGTGTGTGTGGAGGGTGGGGGTGGTGGCCAAAGGCCTGTAACTTAGAGATGTATGTTTAGTTTGACGAAACACATGTGACCAATGACATCTAACGCCCTCGTTTAATTTTTACCCTTTATAATGATACTGATAATCATAGAGTTTCTGCCCATTCAGGCTTTATAATGATACTGATAATCATAGAGTTTCTGCCCATTCAGGCTTTATAATGATCAGAAAAAATTATTTATTTGTTTGTATAAGGGCTGCGGAAATTAACGATTAATTTCTCGATTAATCGTTAAATTATTTTGTTATAAATGTACATCGGAAGTCCAACAAGTCAATATTTCGGCTGATAAATATTCTAAACGATTACACGAACATTTTGGTTTTAAAACATAGACTGGTGTGAATGTTCAAAATGTTAATAAGGGTTATTGTGCCTATTGAGAGGAATCGTTTGCCTACCATGCAATGTTCCCTATAAGTCTAATTTTTGTCGGTCCGTGTACAAAGTTGAAGAAAAAATCGTGTCCAATATTTTACAAAATTTGCTGCGTGGTGATTATAAACTCGTGCGTGGCGTCGGTCAGGAAGCTGTAAGGGAACACTGCTACCATGGTGACACTTCGCTTACATATGACTATCACCTGCAAATCAAACATCCACTACAGAATCAGAAACTTTAGCTGAGACAATATAAATTATTATAAAGCTATGTGAACGATTGTCCAGCTCGGTTGGTTATATTGTCAATAAGATCCGCTCATCACTTGAAACAAATAATGTCAATACACATGTCTGTTTGACACTGATTGTGTTGGTTAAAAGATGACATGTAAAGGAGACATTCAAGCGTTCCAGATTTTCGACGAGTACATTTAATAAATGTTACTAATGACACTATAAATTTCAATTTTGGCGTTAATCAAAATTAACGATTAATTAATCGTTAATTGTTCAAAAGTTCAACGATTAAATTTTAATTAATCGTTAACAGCCCTAGTTTATATATTTGTCCGACAATTTAATTTATTGTCTATACTTAATAACCAGTTAATAATGATTAAAATATAAAAACAACCGTTTTTTAAATGTCAAATTCATTCGTTTATTTACCTTTAACGAAAAGTCAAGTCCTTCTCCCCAATGAAAACTTTTCTTTTTTTTTAAAGAACATTACATTACAAGACTCAGCTTTAAGTTCAGTCGATTTAAACATTTTGGCAGCTGAAAGCCCTTACGATACAAGGCCCCTCTTGTATGCGTGTGTCGCCAACGCCTCGGGCAAGGTGTGCATGATTGTTTTCACGAGCACAAAAGAAAATGCCACCACTCTGATTTATGAGTGTACAGGTTCAAATAAGTCTGGATGTTATGGGCAGTTCATCAAACCTTCACACGGTTCAAAGACGCGAGTAACTGGTCTACGGATCATACGACGCGAGTAACTGTTCTGTGGCTCATAAGATGCGAGTAACTGCTCTATGCCAGTCTATGGCTGTTAAGATGCGAGTAATTGCTCTATGGCTCATAAGATGCGAGTAATTGCTCTATGCCAGTCTATGGCTGTTAAGATGCGAGTAACTGCTCTATGGCTCATAAGATGCGAGTAACTGCTCTATGGCTCATAAGATGCGAGTAACTGCTCTATGGCTCATAACATGCGAGTAACTGCTCCATGGCTCACACGACGCGAGTATATGCTCCATGGCTCACATGACGCGAGTAATTGTTCTATTGCTCATATCATATATACATTGAACTTCAAAGCCATTGTGACGAATGACTATAAAAGGAATTTTGCCACACTGAACCCTCCATGCTAAAATAAGTTACTTTTAAAGACCTAATCCTATCACTATCAGATTGAAAGAACAAATACAAAGATAATTTTTAATGACATTCTTGTTCAGAATACTACTCACATTCAAGAGCCACCAAATCAAGAATTTCTCGCACGCTGATACTTCCAGTCAGAGTCAGTTGTATAGTAACTAAACTACAGATCTCTTCACCCTTAAATACCGGTAGGCTATTGTCTTAGAGGATGAGCGAACCAATCATCTCCAAGAGGCCAGCAGCCAATCAACGCCGACCTATAATGGACGCTTCCGTACCCCAATATAAGTTACGTAACTTCTCCCTCACCCTCCCCCCCCNCCCCCCCCCCCCCCCCCCCCCCCCCCACGACTGGTCAGTGTCAGGTCTGGATATTCGCCTGGTGGTCGGTTAATTACCCGGGTATAAGGAGACCAGATGTCTAGCACGGCGATGCCACCAGGCGTGTCATGTCGAGCACGTGTTATGTCACGTGTTTTATGACGTCTGCTGTGGTTGGTGCCTATGACGTAACAATACGTCTCTTCAACGGTATCCCCTTAGCCGCCATGAAAAACTTTGAAATGACATGAACGAAATAAGCAATTCTTGCATTGTAATGCACACCACACAAGCGACACTGGTGCGCACCTAATCGTCGGATCATCAACAGCATTAGATGGTCACTTGGCCACTTGTTCAGGGTGACAGCCATATCAGTTGGTCATGAAACGTCACCACATTCCCAGATCAACAACAAACGTATCAAATCTCATTAAACGGCTTTTATTGTTTGTTTGTTTGCTTGCTTGATAGATTAAATATTGATTTTTTAAAATATTTTTTTTCAAATTTGCTGCGGGGTTTTCTGGGTTGTACAGAACCCATTATTGGCGTACACTTGTCTAAACTCTAAGTTAAAGAATCCCTCAGACATGAGAACTGAATAGACAAAAGTTCAGACGATGGACTGTCGAGGGTTTTTATCATTACAATTTAAAATGTTGCATTATTTTTATTTTAAAAAATATAATACATTGTTTAAGTACGAATGATATACGTTGTTTAAAATTATATAACAATAAATTTGTTTAAAAACGTTATTATAACTTTGATGAGGAACAGCTAGTACCATTCATTGGGTACAGCTAGTACCATTGATGTGGTACAGCAAGTACCATTGATAGTGTACAGCTAGTACAATTGATGGGGTACAGCTAGTACTATTGATGAGCTACAGCTGGTACCATTGATGAGGTACAGCTAGTACTATTAATGGGGTACAGCTAGTACTAATAATGGGGTACAGCTAGTATTATTAATGGGGTACAGCTGGTACCATTGATGGGGTACATCTAGTACTATTAATGGGGTACAGCTAGTACTATTAATGGGGTACAGCTGGTACCATTGATGGGGTATAGCTAGTAATATTAATGGGGTACAGCTAGTACTATTAATGGGGTACAGCTGGTACCATTGATGGGTTACTTCTAGTACCACATATTGGGCATAGCTAGTACCATTAATGGGGTACATCATATACCCTCAGCAATACATCACGCTTATAAGTTTCAATACAATGCGCACCACACCGCACAGCAATCTAACATTTGCATTCACAAATGGGAAAACCCCATTAACTATCATTCTAGATTACATTAAAAGTCATTTCAAATCAATATTTATGAAAGTAAACAAAATAATAATTGCTATCTACAAATTGCTTCTAAAATTACGGGAGTCTAACAAAAAAAGATTTTTCTAAAATTACTTATTCAACATTGTTCTAAATATTAGCTTTTGTCTGGCGTTTGTTTCAACCCGATAGATGCTATGGTTGGCGTTGAAATTGGCAAAATACTGATATTTTTTAATTCATTTCTTTTTGTTTGTTTAATTGGCCCTAGCACATCCATGGGACCTCCTTAGCATATTTACAAAAGACCCGAACCTTCTATCTGGTATAGCTCAGGAGGAGTTGCATGTGCCAGCTCTACAGACATTTCAAATATATAAACGCAATTTTTCTCAAGAGAAATTGTGTTTTTAAAAAAATAATGTAAAAAAATTTTTTTTAAAGACCTGACACAACAAAACGGCCCATGAGGAAAAGCATATTTTCAAAAAAGCTCCCTTGTCCCCGACAAATTACCTACACCCTCCCATACAATCAATTTTTCCACTTTTTAGACACTTATCTTAGAAATTACAGACTCTTCTTTATTGCCTCCTGGGCTTATACATTGTTTATGTCTAGTCTTGCATTTTATAAGAGTTTTCGGTGTTGACAGCGTGTTTTTATTTTCCTGGCTCATTCAGTCAGCGCATTCCACACAGAACTCAAGACGAGAATAGAGAGAGGTACAGCTAGAGAGAGAGGTACAACTAGAGAGAGAGGTACAGCTAGAGAGAGAGGTACAGCTAGAGAGAGAGGTACAGCTAGAGAGAGAGGTACAACTAGAGAGAGAGGTACAGCTAGAGAGAGAGGTACAGCTAGAGAGGGGTACAGCCAGAGAGATAGGTACAGCTAGAGAGAGAGGTACAGCTAGAGAGAGAGGTACAGCTAGAGAGAGGTACAGCTATAGAGAGGGGTACAGCTAGACAGAGGCGTATAGCTAGAGAGAGGGGTGTAGCTAGAGAGAGAGAAGTACAGTTAGAGAGAGAGAGAGGTACAGCTAGAGAGAGGGGTACAGCTAGAGAGAGAGAGGTACAGCTAGAGAGAGAGGTACAGCTAGAGAGGGGTACAGCTAGAGAGGGGTACAGCCAGAGAGATAGGTACAACTAGAGAGAGAGGTACAGCTAGAGAGAGAGGTACAGCTAAAGAGAGGTACAGCTAGAGAGAGGGGTACAGCTAGACAGAGGCGTATAGCTATAGAGAGGGGTGTAGCTAGAGAGAGAGAAGTACAGTTAGAGAGAGAGAGTTACAGCTAGAGAGAGAGGTACAGCTAGAAAAAGAGTTTTTATGTTTCTTCTTGCATATTTCAACAAGAAAAGTGTTTAAGATTATTATTGTGACTTTGATTTGATAAACCTTAGACTATCATACACTTCTTGAAATCTAATCCACTGGAGTACAAATATCTCTCAAGCAAATGTCCTATTCTAGAGTACATTCGTATATCTACACCCGATATCTTTGTAGCTCTTTTAAAAAACCTGTACCTTTCATCTCCCTGCTCTTCTCTCCAACGACAACTGTAACTAAACGGTTTTAACTTAACTCTACCCACTGCTGTCATTCGGAATATTTGTTTACAATAAAGTAATGTGCAAAGCTTGTAGGTTAGGGGGGGGGGAGAGGTAGGTGATAAAGTGGTTGGGAGGAGAACATCGCCAATAAAAGATTTAAACGACATAAATGAAACGTGGGACCTTCTGACGTCAATCTCTGGTGCAAACCAGTTGCTACCTGCGAACCTTACACACTCGTGGTGCGATTTATTGGTGCGTAAAGAAAGTGTTTTCTTTTTTATTTATTTATTTGGTAGTGAGTATAGCCTCGTCAAAACGACCCAATATGCGGCTGCATACGCGCTCGTCCACTTCCGGTTATTGCTATTCTTAGTAACATTGTTTATAAAATGATGTTTATAAAATTGAAGAGTTACAAGTATTCACTGCGCCTTTCATTGAACCTCCGATTCTATATGTGCATTCAAACAATCTCTAAAATCTATCACTAAACCTAACCCAAAACCCTAAAAACTATCACTAAACCTAACCCAACCCTAAATACTATCACTAAACCTAACCCAAACCCTAAAAGCTATCACTAAACCTAACCCAAACCCTAAAAACTATCACTAAACCTAACCCAAACCCTAATAACTATCACTTAACGTAACCCTAAAGTCTATCCCTAAACCTAACATCAAAACAAACCATTTAAAAAAAAAAAATCTTATTCATTATCAATTTATGTAGTATTGTTTGAAAAACAAAAAAAATAAATGCATCAATAAGAAATCGAACCCCGGACCTGCGATGTAGCGTACTATCTTACTATCAATATGACCACACACCAAAACATTCACCGATGAAATTTTTAACCTTATAAAAAAAATATTACCAAGAATAGCAATAACCGGAAGTGAACGAGCGCGTATGCAGCCGCATATTGGGTCGTCCTGACGAGGCTATACTCATTACCTACTTTCTTACTTTTTATTAACTTAATCTCGCCGTTTCTCGCTCTTCATAAATGTAAATCTATAGTGTTTGTATATGTGTAGGGCGTTGGATACACGAAGACAAAAGATGAAATCAGGGCGGCGAGAAAGAAAAAAAAAAGTAACAGTGGTATGCTCTAAAAGTGAACATGGTACAGGACCAAACAATGGGTCTGTCTCATGGGGACGGGAATCGGACAGAAACATGAAGTAATCAGGGCCGTAGCCTGGGTTTGCATTCTTCTACATACCTCCCTCTACGTACCTCCCTTTACATACCTCCCTCTACGTACCTCCCTCTAGGTACCTCCCTCTACATACCTCCCTCTACATACCTCCCTTTACATACCTCCCTCAACAAACCTCCTTCTACATACCTCCCTTTACATACCTCCCTTTACATACCTCCCTCTACGTACCTCCCTTTACATACCTCCCTCTACGTACCTCCCTCTACATACCTCCCTTTACATACCACCCTTTACATACCTCCCTCTACGTACCTCCCTCCACATACCTCCCTCTACGTACCTCCCTTTACCTCCCTCTACGTACCTCCCTCTACATACCTCCCTTTACATACCACCCTTTACATACCTCCCTCTACGTACCTCCCTCCACATACCTCCCTCTACGTACCTACCTTTACATACCTCCCTCTACGTACCTCCCTCCACATACCTCCCTCTACGTACCTCCCTTTACATTCCTGACTCTACATACCTCCCTCTACATACCTCCCTCTACATACCTACCTTTACATACCTCCTTCTACATTCCTAACTCTACATACCCCCTCTACGTACATCCCTCTACATACCTCCCTTTACATACCTCCCTTTATATACCTCCCTCTACATTCCTAACTCGACATACCTCCCTTTACATACCTCCCTTTACATACCTCCCTCTACATACCTCCCTCTACATACCTCCCTTTACATACCTCCCTTTACATACATCCCTCTACATACCTCCCTCTACATACCTCCGTCTACATACCTCCCTCTACATACCTCCCTTAACATACCTCCCTCTACGTACCTCCCTTTACATACCTCCCTCTATATACCTCCCTTTACATAACTCCCTCTACATTCCTAACTCTACATACCTCCCACTACGTACCTCCCTTTACATACCTCCCTCTACGTACCTCCCTCTAGGTACCTCCCTCTACATACCTCCCTCTACATACCTCCCTCTACATACCTCCCTTAACATACCTCCCTCTACGTACCTACCTTTACATACCTCCCTCTACGTACCTCCCTCCACATACCTCCCTCTACGTACCTCCCTTTACATTCCTAACTCTACATACCTCCCTCTACGTACATCCCTCTACATACCTCCCTTTACATACCTCCCTCTACATACCTCCCTCTACATACCTACCTTTACATACCTCCTTCTACATTCCTAACTCTACATACCCCCCTCTACGTACATCCCTCTACATACCTATCTTTACATACCTCCCTTTATATACCTCCCTCTACATTCCTAACTCGACATACCTCCCTTTACATACCTCCCTTTACATACCTCCCTCTACATACCTCCCTCTACATACCTCCGTCTACATACCTCCCTCTACATACCTCCCTTAACATACCTCCCTCTACGTACCTCCCTTTACATACCTCCCTCTATATACCTTCCTTTACATACCTCCCTTTACATAACTCCCTCTACATTCCTAACTCTACATACCTCCCACTACGTACATCCCTCTACATACCTCCCTTTACATACCTCCCTTTACATACCTCCCTATACATTCCTAACTCTACATACCTCCCTTTACATACCTCCCTCTACGTACCTCCCTCTACGTACCTCCCTTTACATAACTCCCTTTACATACCTCCCTTTACATACCTCCCTCTACATTCCTAACTCTACATACCTCCCTTTACATGCCTCCCTCTACATACCTCCCTCTACATTCCTAACTCTACATACCTCCCTTTACATACCTCCCTCTACATACCTCCCTTTACATACCTCCCTCTACATTCCTAACTCTACATACCTCCGTCTACGTACATCCCTCTACGTACATCGCTCTAGATACCTCCCTTTACATACCTCCCTCTACATACCTCCCTCTACATACCTCCCTTTACATACCTTTCTTTACATACCTCCCTTTACATACCTCCCTCTACATACCTCCCTCTACGTACCTCCCTTTACATACCTCCCTTTACATACCTCCCTTTACATACCTCCCTCTACATTCCTAACTATACATACCTCCCTTTACATACCTCTCTCTACATACCTCCCTCTACGTACCTCCCTTTACATACCTCCCTTTACATACCTCCCTCTACATTCCTAACTCTACATACCTCCCTCTACGTACCTCCCTTAACATACCTCCCTCTTCGTACCTCCCTTTACATACCTCCCTCTAAGTACCTCCATTTGCATACCTCCCTTTACATTCCTGACTCTACATACCTCCATTTACATACCTCCCTTTACATTCCTGACTCTACATACCTCCCCTTACATACCTCCCTCTACATACCTCCCTCTACGTACCTCCCTTTACATACCTCCCTTTACATACCTCCCTTTACATTCCTGACTCTACATACCTCCCCTTACATACCTCCCTCTACGTACCTCCCTCTACATATCTGACTCTACATACCTCCCTCTACGTACCTCCCTTTACATACCTCCCTCTACATTCCTAACTCTACATACCTCCCTCTTCGCACCCTTACCTGCGACACTGTATGCAGGAAAACAATTTACTGGCAATAAGACTAAATGTTTGTTAAACAATACCTGAGTTTTATTTCTGTTTTCTCAACCCAAAAACATTTTTTAAGATTTTGGCGACTGCTTTTGTTACTGACTGGCAATACTGCCCTTGGAAATGGGGGTGGGGGCTCGTGTGCAATGCATCCAAAAATTCTCTTGAAGCATAAAAACCGTCGACTCACTAAGTTCTCAAAATTGTTAGCACCCTAAAATGACGAAACTGTTTTTCGTTTTAAAGTCCCCAGATTATCACTTTTAATTTCACAGCCCTCCCGTTCTGTGACGTCATGTCAGGTCCACACCTACCCTATTTGAATGTCATTTTTTTTAATCTATAAGCCTAATTACAGTCTCACACATATTTTGCCGTTTCATTTTAATGCTGGACATGTATCTGCAAACGAAGACAGTTTGATTTGATGGTACTTTATGCAGAAGTGTATCATTGATAAAAGTCCGCATGGGTGTTTGGTAACGTTATGCATGTTGTTTTCTTGATATTTATTACTTTTATGAACACATTGTTTCTTTGCTAAGGATATAAATGAGGCGAGGACTTCTATAAGACTGGGTAAAACTTATATTAGACTGGGTAAAACTTCTATTAGACTGGGTAAAACTTCTATCAGGCTAGATAAAACTTCTATCAGACTGGGCAAAACTTCTATCAGACTGGGCAAAACTTCTATCAGACTGGGTAAAACTTCTATCAGACTGGGTAAAACTTCTATCAGACTGGGTAAAACTTCTATCAGACTGGGTAAAACTTCTATCAGACTGGTTAAAACTTCTATCAGACTAGGTTAAAACTTCTATCAGACTGGGCAAAACTTCTATCAGACTGGTTAAAACTTCTATCAGACTGGGTAAAACTTCTATCAGACTGGGTAAAACTTCTATCAGACTGGTTAAAACTTCTATCAGGTTGGGTAAAAAAAAAAAAAGCAATGGTCATAAAATAGGGTAAGGGTGAGCACGAAAAGGTGCCTAATAACAGCGAAGGTATCGACATAAAGCCTACGCCTAGGTCAGCGCGAACATACAAAAAATAAAAAGAAGTACGAAAATAAAATAAAAACGAATTTGTAGAGTTTATTCCACGATGTCAACCACCAGCATCCCCTCCCCATAGCTGCGTTCACTGGTATGATGAAGGTCATGATATGACTTTGGCATACAGCGGTAGAATCGGGGAAGGGGGTGGGAAGGTCATTCTTCGCCCGGCATCGCTGCCTGGACCTGGTGGCCTTGTTCTGGTGGACTGGTCAAGGTTCTGTCTCGCCTGAGCAAACACGGGCTCTGCCACAGCTGGGACTAGGGGGTGGGGACTGAGGGTATGACACCAATCACCACTACCTGGGTGTCTGGCCTCAAAGTTAATTACGACGATGACGAGGCTGATATCAATCGTGGACACAACCACAGTTCACCGACATAACAACACTAGATTAATAGATTGACTAATAGATAGACTTAATAGACTAATAATCAAAATGCAATCAAATATTGTATTCTTATTTTTACACCCATTCAGTGTCAGGTTTAGCGCACAAGAAACAATACTAATGACATCACAAGAATTAATTTAATAGCCTTTACTATATATGGTAACAAGTCACGGTTGTTTGTTGACAAGAAATAATGTAGCATCACAAGAAATAATTTAGCAATTTTACCATTTTTTAAGGGTGAAAAAGTTCCAAATAGCTTAAAATTAAACAAACAAAATTTAAATTTTGCTGTTTCAAATGTAATCAATTTGGGGCCGTTTAAACGGGTCACCCACAACGTCACGTGATGGGTACTGAGTCAGGTATGAAAATTCCCCCCCCCCCCCCAGAAGATAATAATATTTATTTTATGTTCACTACTATGGTCCTAACTAAAAAAAAAACATCTCTGACATTCCCGGGATGACTTCACGACGAAGTTGCCTACAGAGAGAATCAAATCACAATTACAATCACTTTGGGTCACTGTCACTTCCCTTACTTTCATTCATAGTTGTTGCGTTTTCAGTTGGTAATATGTGAACTCAGTCTCAGGCACACATCCTATATTCGTTATTTGTTATATGTTTCAGCATGTAATGTTGGTGATAAATGATAAGTTAATGATCATAAATAAATCATAGAAATAAAATGTGTGGCTTTGATATGTATGCATACCACGAAGAACAAACGTTTTACTCGAACGAAGAACACGGATACTCAACGCCAATCGGAAATCAAACCACGATAATAAAAGCGTCAGATGTCAGTTTATGATGCAGCAAGCAGAGGCGTCACTAGGGTTGGTGTCAACCGGTGCGGTAGCTGACCTGGCACGGGCCACAGCCTCCACCCCATTGACGCCCGTGGTAGCACGTTTAAACAGACTTACGGATAAAACAATGTTCATAAATAGTTTTTATGACTATTTCTTATAACCTGAACCCCTTGCAAACAAAAAATTGACAATTTGATTTTTATTCTTGAGCATTGTGATTTTTTTTTCAACTAACAAAACAACCAAATTACTACATTTTTACTTTTATTTTTCAACGGACATACAATACACAAATAAAACGAATATGAAAAATAAAAACTTAGCTGCGGTGAAATCCAAAGAGTCAATGCGTATAATATTGAACATAATCAATACTTTCAGTTATGTCTCATATATAAGGGATTTACAGACCAACACTTTGGTTTTACCGATAGTTTAATAATTAATTTTATTCACTCAACAAATCTTTGTTAACAAATCTTTGTCATGTTAGTTAGCTGCGGAAGGCTTTTCTCTGGCACATTCCTTTTGATAAAATATAAATTAAAATATAAAAACTTAAGTTTTTATTTTCTATATTTTATATTCGTTTTATTTGAGTATTTTATGTCCGTTGATAAAGACTCTTTGCCGAAACGTTCACTGTTTTGTTACGTCCTGTCAGGCTAACCCTTACCTTCTTTACGTCTTTTCCATTGACCTTTATCCTACTTGCACCGTCTTTCGGCGCCGTGCGTGTACTTCGGCGACACGCATCATTTGTCACGCACAGCCATCGATCACCTGGTACCCATTTCAAAATCAATTCCATAGAACAGTTAGCCACGGACCCGTTTGATGCACGTGTGAGAGCAGGGTGGCGCCTGGGCCTGGGCGAGACTGGGGTTTGGGGGGGGGGGCAACTGCGGCGCTATGCTAGATTATTTGAACAAGACTTGTTAACGGCCGGTCTCTCCCCACCCCAACCTCCCCCACTTCCACAAGCGGCACGCCATCAAAATCATCTCACGGACATCAAGGGCTGATAACCGAGATGGGGGGGGGGGGGGGAGGAAACAAGGGGCGATAAGAAATCATTGATGATAATACTTGCCAGATTGTGAGAAGGGGCTTATTACGTCATGCTTGTGAGAGGATTTGTGGTGAGGGAATTCTAACTGTTGCAATGGACTCAGTTTGGTGGCCGTGGGAAGCACTTCCGGGCGTCCAAGTGGGTAAAGAAACTCGGACGGTAAAATTCAACGCCATAAAACAAAGAAACTCGGACGGTAAAATTCAACGCCATAAAACAAAGAAACTCGGACTGTAAAATTCAACGCCATAAAACAAAGAAACTAAAGTCAAAATCTATGTTTACTTTCTCTTTTACCATGCTTAGAATTAAAGGTATAAAAATTAAATATATAGTATAATATCGTTTTCTTGGTTTTCTCTTTGATTTAATCTGTCTGTGTATACTTTTATGAAAGGAAACAATGATCTTACTTCTTAAAAGTAGATAGATCTATTGCTTTTTTGTGTGTAAACATACTATATTTTTTAAAAGCACAAAGGGTTGTTTTTAAGGCATTAAAAACGTTCTAGTTAATTATGTCCACAACTAGGGTATCACCCGTCATAAATGATGGAAGTTTTACAAATCAATATATTTCAGCTTCAATCTCTTAATTTTGAACAAATGTTCATCAGAAAAAAATCAATATATAAGCTATGGGCATTTTATGAAATTTTCAGTTTAATGACGTCATAAATCTAATTTATTTTATAATTTTTTGTCTTATTCATTTATTTCCAGTAACAATTTTAATCATTTTTGGTGCGCTGGTTTCTAAAATTAGTAG
The DNA here is from genome assembly GCA_002072015.1 of Radix auricularia. Classification (NCBI taxonomy): domain Eukaryota; kingdom Metazoa; phylum Mollusca; class Gastropoda; family Lymnaeidae; genus Radix; species Radix auricularia. The sequence continues at coordinate 506,637 of MUZC01003230.1, forward strand.
CGTCATCGGGACATAAATTGCAACTTATATATTTTTTGTTGAGTATTTTTGGTGCGCAGCTATCTAAAAATAGTAGTGTGACGGACGTTACATTGAGAATTATATATATTTGATAATCTCAACACCGAAACACATGCTTTGGTCTAAGCCAATATTTAAAACACATAGCCAAACGCACACGACACAAATAAATAATAATCATCTTTATAACAGAGTACAAATACGACACAGCCCATGAGAACTGTGACTCGATTGGAGGCAAATAAAATAATAATATAATAAATAATAATAATAATATGATAATTTATATAGCGCTATAACCCAGCTAGGAGCCGGGCTCACAGCGCTTTACATGGAGATAACAATACATATATTAATTAAAGAAACATTCATATCATACTAACTACATAAATGACAAAACGTTATACATCACCTACGTTAATCATTAAAAGAAATGTTGTTTCATTAATTCTGAAAATAAATTATGAAAAGATGTGTCTTAAGTGCAGTATTGAAGCGCTTAGTAGTTGAAATACTACGGATGTGTAATGGTAGAAAATTCCATTATAATATATGTGTGTTGATTTAGTACAAGATCAAAATGATTTCTATTTAAAGATTGATTGATATCAGAGGTCGCCTCATAAATATGGAAAGTGTCATTAAGATTATCCTTGAATTTGCTTGTCTTTTCTTCAAGACGTGTGTAGGGATGTTGAAGGTGTGTGTAGGGAGGTTGAAGACGTGTATAGAGGTTGAAGACGTGTAGGGATGTTGAAGGCGTGTGTAGAGAGGTTGAAGGCGTGTGTAGAGAGGTTGAAGGCGTGTAGGGATGTTGAAGGCGTGTGTAGAGAGGTTGAAGGAGTGTGTAGAGAGGTTGAAGGCGTGTAGGGATGTTGAAGACGTGTGTAGGGAGGTTGCAGAAGTGTGTAGGACGTGTGTAGGGAGGTTGAAGAAGTGTGTAGGACGTGTGTAGGGAGGTTGAAGACGTGTGTAGGGAGGTAGAAGACGTGTGTAGGGAGGTTGAAGACGTGTGTAGGGAGGTTCAAGACGTGTGTAGGGAGGTTGAAGACGTGTGTAGGGAGGTTGAAGACGTGTGTAGGGAGGTTGAAGAAGTGTGTAGGACGTGTGTAGGGAGGTTGAAGACGTGTGTAAGGAGGTTGAAGACGTGTGTAAGGAGGTTGAAGACGTGTAGGGAGGTTGAAGACGTGTAGGGAGGTTGAAGACGTGTGTAAGGATATTGAAGACGTGTGTAGGGAGGTTGAAGACGTGTGTAAGGAGGTTGAAGACGTGTGTAAGGAGGTTGAAGAAGTGTGTAGGGAGGTTCAAGACGTGTGTAAGGAGGTTGAAGAAGTGTGTAGGGAGGTTGAAGACGTGTGTAAGGAGGTTGAAGACGTGTGTA
>MUZC01003230.1:511526-534845 GCA_002072015.1 Radix auricularia
TTTTTTTTTTTTTTTAAAGCCTGTAAGTAATTCTCAGTCCATTTTAAGCAATCCTGCAATTCCTGCAAGTATATTATTTCACAGCAAAATTTACTTTTCTGATGAGAACTTGCGTGTTTTATTTATTTATTGAATGGTCTACTATATGTTGTGTTTTAGATATTAAAGGGCTATTTTGTGAGTCTTATTAATTTCTCAGACTTTTGGCGGCACTTATGTTATACTTAATTTGAATTAAACCCGTATATCATTGTCAGATAGGGGCAGTCAATAATAGACGTCACGTGATATTGGCCGATTATTAACCCACCCCTCCCCCTAGTCACACTTCGTTACTTAGACCCCCACCCCTTCCACAATATGGTGTTGTTTTTGTTTTTTGTTTTTTGAAAATGAGCATGTTTCAAAACCCTTTGTTGTTATTTTAGTATCTATTTGGTGTAAGGCTACACTCTGATATCGTTAAAAAATATTTTTAAAAAATAATTATTATAATTGCAAAAAGTTTTCAAAAATATTTTTGTTTATCAACTCATTGCACCTTTATGTAACATGCCTAAAAATAACACTTGAGAAATGAGACTCAACAATATTTGCCATTGTTATCATGCATTTTTTTTCAAACTAAACTAATCAACTAATAGAGGTTATTGTTAATTTTTACATTGTCTTTAAGACAAGGAAAGTAGCTCAGTAAAACAAACAAATGTCCACTGTCTGTTTTTGTTATTTGCCTAGAAATTTTCAGCTTAATGACATCAGACATCTTTAGTTTTAGCTTTAATCAAAATTGTCGATTAATTAATGGGTAATTTTTCAAAAGTTAACGATGAAATTTAAATTAATCGATGGCAGCCCTAATTTATAATCCGTATCAATATAGTAATTTTCATGTGTTTTAAACTAAAAACTCCATCGAGATCTCTCAATTAAAATCAAAGATAACAAATTATACCTGTTTTTTTTTCTTGTGATCATAATCCATACGTCTGTTATTCTGGCCCCTGTATAATTTGAGGTTTTCGACTAGACTTTGTGGGCTTGTTTTCAATCAATACATTTTTAATTAACACCACGACTTGCTTTTATTCCACGTGTGTTTTAACCCATTTACTGTTATTGCAATAAGCTCACAGATTCATACTATTTGACGTATTTAACTATCGGCTTTGGTTGGTAGGTATAAATATTGGTTCTGTGTTTGCAATAACTTGAGATATTCATACTTTCTGACGTCTTTAACTATCAGCTTTGGTAGGTAGGTATAAATATTGGTTCTGTGGTTGCAATAACTTGAGATATTCATACTTTCTGATATTTTTAACTATCAGCTTTGGTAGGTAGGTATAAATATTGGTTCTGTGGTTGCAATAACTTGAGAGATTCATATTTTTCTGACGTCTTTAACTATCAGCTTTAGTAGGTAGGTATAAACTGATCAAATATAACGGTTATAAACGAAACAGCTGTAGTTATACTATGTTTTACAATCTTGTTAATACGTTAGAAATCTCTAGCATTATAAACGATATATATTGAATATTTTAGTTTATTGATGCTCCCATTTTTATTTTCTATAAAACAATCCCTGTTTTCTTATGTGTTTAAATATAGTGAAACTGTGAACCATGCTAGTAGGTCTGATATTTCAAGTCGTGGGTATTTGCTTCGTCTCTGCTCATACCAGTAAGTATTCCGACCGTTTTTAACATATAAAATTAGTGCTAATTTTTGTGTGTGAAATATATGCTATCCCCGATAGACTTATTGATAGAAGCATATTTTATTTCTTTATTTTAAAAGATTAAATTTGTACAAAAAATGTCAAAATATTTCAAGCTATAGAGTAAATTACCACCACAGAAACGCTATGTCGTACGAAACACTATTTCATGAAGCGTTCTCAGTATGTTTATTTGCCTGTCTAACAGAAAAACGAACATGCATAAGTCGGAATAGTCCATTTTTCAATATAATTTCATCGTTTCGTTTTTCGGAAAATATTTAAAACAGGACACTTTTGTTTGCAGTGTTTGCTGCCCTGACCAGTGACTGTAGACTATGTTATATTTTATGTTATGTTATTATATTTCTAAACGTATTTTATCTACCTAAAGTTTATTTTGTAAAAAAAAAGTGTATACTGATATTGTCAGTCTACTATATTCTTCATTGATTATGTGAGCTTTTATTTAAATGTAAATATCATACAGAACTAAGTTATTTGGGTTCTAATTTCTTTAATACACGTTTTTGGATTAACATTGACATTCCAGTTTTTATTGTTGTCCCCCTTAACTTAAAAATCATGATTTGGTGATTTTGGTAATGTGTTTCCATTGAGGTCAAAGTGTATCCTTTGAAAAAAAATACGCAAAAAAAGTGTTTCGCAGGCGGTAGCTTACTGAGTCAGCTAATATTGTTTTTACACTCTAACCTCGCGTAGTAATACAAAATGATGTCACAATATAGTGGTCTTGTGGTCATACTACTTGTAGGTGCTTTCATTTTTATTCCATGTCGAGCGGTATAGAAGCCAAGCCTTGAAAGCAAGAAGGTGTGCTATTTTTAGCGTAAAGCGTTTGCAAAGTGGTAATTTGTTCTAAATTAAAAGTTTTAAATTTAAAAAATCCGTTCCTAACTTAATGTTGAATTTTCCCACAAACCAATATTTTTTTAGAAGAACTTCTTGTATTATATTAGTAATAGTAAATATTTTTACCTTCTAGAGTGCCACCTGACTTTAATTCATGTATTGAGTATAATTTCTTTTAACTACTGAAGTAAAACGAATCACAGATGTATGTGATCCCCATGAAATGTTATAGCAATGATGAGGTAAAACCATGATATCATGCAAGCATTTTTCAAGGGTAATAGATTAGCATCGTTTACAGTTGCATATGACGTAAAGCAAGCATGTGTTCCGGTCCTACTACTATTGGATATCGTTCAATCTGACATGCCACTGAAACAGTACTACACCTGTTAACTTCGTGTCCCTAGCTAGACATAGCTAGGGAGGATAGAGGGGCAAGAGACCCACATGTACTACACCTGTTAACTCCGTGTCCCGAGCTAGACATAGCCAGGGAGGTTAAGGAGGCAATAGACCCACATGAAGACAGTGTTGTATGGCATTGATCAGCAGATGGAGCAGGTTGCCCGGGTATTAGCCAAGGCTTAAAGAGACTAAGTCTCATCTCAAAAGAATATGTAGAAGAAGAAGAAGACATGCTAAAATTGCTTTCAAGTGGGACTGGACACCATGTAACAAATTAGAAAAAGTAACCAGTTAGCCTAACACTTACATCGTCAGGAAATTGTCGAAGAATGCAAAAAATTGTCTTAGAATACAAATTGTCTTAAAATACAAACACTGTCTAAGAATACAAACACTGCCTTCGAGTACCAACATTGTCTTAGAATACAAACATTGTCTCAGGGTGTCAAGATTGTCTCAGAATACAAACATTGTTTTTAGTGTACCAACATTGTCTTAGTATACATACATTATCTTGGAGTACCAACATTATCTTAGAGAACCAACATTGTCTTAGAGTACCAACATTATCTTTGAGTACCAACAGTGTCTTTCTTAGCTTTGCAAACATTATCTCAGGGTACAAACATTGTCTCAGAACAGAAAGAACTTTTTAGAGTGCAAACAGTATCTCAGCATACAAACATTGTCTCCGAATAAATATACCGTATCAAACTCCAATAATTGATGAAGAGAGACCGTGTTATGTTCAGGGTACTGTAGACAGAGAGAACTGAAACATTTTTCAAACAAATTTCAAAATACTTGTGCTCCTTAATTCAATCTACGCAATTAGGATTTGCTATTAAACTATCACTAATCAAAATTTTGGAAACACTTTTACATACGTTATAAACAAAACTATTGTAGCAAAAAGAGTCCCTTTAATCACAGCTCAAATAAATCCGTGTCTGAAGGCACGAATTGACTGGGATCTGTGTAAAGACGCACATTATTTGAGATTGTGTTCTAGAGGAGGTCAGGGGCGTCATTAGGGTTGGTGAAGCAAGACTTGGCGGGGATCTGTATAAAGACACACAGAATTTGAGATTGTGTTCTATAGGAGGTCAGGGGTGTCTTTAGGGTTGGTGAAGACAAGACTTGACGGGGATCTGTATAAAGACACACATTATTTGAGATTGTGTTCTATAGGATGTCAGGGGTGTCTTTAGGGTTGGTGAAGGCAAGACTTGACGGGTATCTGTATAAAGATACAAAGTATTTGAGATTGTGTCCTAGAGGAGGTCAGGGGTGTCTTTAGGGTTGGTGAAGGCAAGACTTGACGGGGATCTGTATAAAGACACATATTATTTGAGATTGTGTTCTATAGGAGGTCAGGGGCGTCACTAGGGTTGGTGAAGCAAGATTTGACAGGGATCTGTGTAAAGACAAACAGTATTTGAGATTGTGTTCTAGAGGAGGTCAGGGGCGTAATTAGGGTTTGTGAAGCAAGACTTGACGGGGAACTGTGTAAAGACACACATTATTTGAGATTTTGTCCTAGAGGAGGTCAGGGGCGTCATTAGGGTTGGTGAAGCATGACTTAACGGGGATCTGTGTAAAGTCATACAGTATTTGAGATTGTGTTCTATAGGATGTCAGGGGTGTATTTAGGGTTGGTGAAGGCAAGACTTGACGGGGATCTGTATAAAGACACGCATTATTTGAGATTGTGTTCTATAGGAGGTCAGGGGCGTTACTAGGTTTGGTGAAGCAAGATTTGACGGGGATCTGTGTAAAGACACACAGTATTTGAGATTGTGTTCTAGAGGAGGTCTGGGGCGTCATTAGGGTTGGTGAAGCAAGACTTGACGGGGATCTGTATAAAGACACACAGTATTTGAGATTGTGTTCGAGAGGAGGTCTTGGGCGTCATTAGGGTTGTTGAAGAAAGACATGACGGGGATCTGTATAAAGACACACAGTATTTGAGATTGTGTTCTAGAGGAGGTCTTGGGCGTCATTAGGGCTGTTGAAGAAAGACATGACGGGATCTGTATAAAAACACACAGTATTTGAGATTGTGTCCTAGAGGAGGTCAGGTGCGTAATTAGGGCTGTTGAAGAAAGACATGACGGGGATCTGTATAAAAACACACAGTATTTGAGATTGTGTCCTAGAGGAGGTCAGGTGCGTAATTAGGGCTGTTGAAGAAAGACATGACGGGGATCTGTATAAAGACACACTTTATTTGAGATTGTGTTCCATAGGAGGTCAGGGGCGTCACTAGGGATGGTGAAGCAAGATTTGACGGGGATCTGTGTAAAGACACACATTATTTGAGATTGTGTTCTAGAGGAGGTCAGGGGCGTCATTAGGGTTGGTGAAGCAAGACTTGACGGGGATCTGAATAAAGACACACAGTATTTGAGATTGTGTTCTAGAGGAGGTCAGGGGCGTCATTAGGGTTGGTGAAGCAAAACTTGACGGGGATCTGAATAAAGACACACAGTATTTGAGATTGTGTTCTAGAGGAGGTCAGGGGCGTCATTAGGATTGGTGAAGCAGGACTTGACGGGGATCTGAATAAAGACATACAGTATTTGAGATTGTGTTCTAGAGGAGGTCAGGGGCGTCATTAGGGTTGGTGATTCAAGACTTTGCGGGGATCTGTATAAAGACACACATTTTTTGAGATTGCGTTCTATAGGAGGTCAGGGGCGTCATTAGGGTTGGTGAAGCAAGACTTGATGGGGATCTGAATAAAGACACACAGTATTTGAGATTGTGTTCTAGAGGAGGTCTGGGGCGTCATTAGGGTTGGTGAAGCAAGATTTGACTAAGATCTGTGTAAAGACACACATTATTTGAGATTGTGTTCTAGAGGAGGTCAGGGGCGTCATTAGGATTGGTGAAGCAAGACTTGACGGGGATCTGTATAAAGACACACAGTATTTGAGATTGAGTTCTAGAGGAGGTCAGGGGCGTCATTAGGTTTGGTGAAGGCAAGACTTGACGAAAATCTGCATAAAGACACACATTATTTGAGATTGTGTTCTAGAGGAGGTCAGGGGCGTCATTATGGTTCGCGAAGACACAACTTGATGGGGATCTGTATAAAGACACACATTATTTGAGATTGTGCTCTAGAGGATGTCAGGGGCGTTATTAGGGTTGGTATCAACCGTGCGGTTACTCATGGTGTCCGCCCGCCCCGCACTTACCCCACAGATACCCTCCAAGCCTGCCATTTCCAAAAAAAAAAAAACCCTGGAAAATACACGATTTTACATTTTTGCGTCACCCTCAGTGATGGTGTCACCTTTGAGAACCGAACAACGTGCACACTCCCCCAGTGACGCCTCTGAGTGAGGAAGTCGTGTTTAAATGATAAGAATAATAAAAACACGATTTTTGTGTAAATTGATGACATTTTATTGAACAGTCTCAATAATACTAACATATTTTAACATTGGCTTGAATGAAAGCCCTTTTTTAAAAAAAAGTTTATTTAAAACATCCAAGATATATTTATTATAAAGGATTCTGTGTATATCCAAAAGGGCAGACCGCAGGTTGCAGTCCCCATTATATGTGGGCTTACGCAGAAACAACTTCCTTTACCATAGAATGTGGGGTTCACTTCTCACCACCTCCTTCGGACTCAACGTAAGTGTATTACAAACTAACAAATACTTATTATATACTTATATACAAGCTCAACGTAAGTGTATTACAAACAAACAAATACTTATTATACACTTATATACAAGCTCAACGTAAATGTATTGCAAACTAACAAAACTTATTATATAATTATAAACAGGCTCAACATAAGTGTATTAAAAAGTAACATGTACTTATTACATAATTATATGCAAGCTCAACGTAAGTGTATTTCAAACTAACAAATGCTTATTATATACTTATATACAGGCTCAACGTAAGTGTATTACTAAGTATTAAATACGTATTATATATTTATATACAGGATAACCGTAAGTGTATTTTAAACTAACAAATACTTATTATGTACTTGTATTTTAATTACGTTATCACGTGAACGTTTCTTATAAAGGTGAAAATATTTTTTTTAGATACACCTGGGAAAAGTATATAGGAGATGACAAGTCTCCGATAACCAATGATTCGTTAACAGAAATATTTAATGCAAGTCTTCGCTTCTTAAATTATGACGCCCGTCAAGACGGCTATTACTTGTGTACATCTAGAAACAATGCTACTATATACTTCACGCAACTCTACTTGGTTCAAGAACGCCGTGAGTTTTTTCTCCTTCTTTCTCCTTAGTTTGTAAAAAAAAAAAATTAACACGTAATAATTTTAAAGTCTAATGGAAATCCAAAATATTTCCTAAACTTTCTTTTGCTTATTTCTTTGTATTAAATGCTAAAAACACGAGTTGTTTAATAATGTATACTTCGTGCATCTCTAGTCTTATTTTCTTCTTTGGGCCGCTAGTCTATTGCCGTGATGTTTGCCATTAGTCCACTGCCACTATTCTATCGACAGGATCTTTGCCTTTCCACAACTGCCACCAATCTATTGCCTGATCTTTGCCTTTCTCCACTTCACTTGCCATCAGTCTCTTTCTCTGATCTTTGCCATTCTCCACTTGCCATCAGTCTGTTGCCCTGATCTTTTCCTGTCTTCTCTTACCACCAGTCTATTGCCCCGATCTTCGTCTTTCTGCCCTTGCCACCAGTCTATTGCCCTTATCTTTGCCTGTCATCTCTTGCCACAAGTCTATTGCCCTGATCTTCGCCTTTCTCCACTTGCCAACAGTCTATTGCCCTGATCTTCACCTTTCTCCACTTGCCACCAGTCTATTAACCTGATCTTCGCCTATCTGCTCTTGCCACCAGTCTATTGCACTTATCTTTGCCTGTCTTCTCTTGCCACCAGTTTATTGTCCTGATCTTTGCCTGTCTTTTCTTGCCATCAGTCTATTGCCCTGATCTTCGCCTATCTGCTCTTGCCACCAGTCTATTGCACTTATCTTTGCCTGTCTTCTCTTGCCACCAGTCTATTGTCCTGATCTTTGCCTGTCTTCTCTTGTCATCAGTCTATTGCCCTGATATTTACCTTTCTTCTCTTGCCACCAGTCTATTGCCCTAATCTTTGCCTGTCTTCTCTTGCCACTAAGCTATTGCACTTATCTTTGCCTATCTTCTCTTGCCACTAGTCTATTGCCCTGATCTTTACCTTTCTTCTCTTGCCACCAGTCTATTGCCCTAATCTTTGCCTGTCTTCTCTTGCCACTAGTCTATTGCCCTGATCTTTACCTGTCTTCTCTTGCCACCAGTCTATTGCCCTAATCTTTGCCTGTCTTCTCTTGCCACTAGGCTATTGCACTTATCTTTGCCTATCTTCTCTTGCCACCAGTCTATTGCCCTGATCTTTATCTGTCTCCACTTGCCACCAGTCTATTGCTCTTATCTAAGCCAGTTTATTATATCAGTTTTTTGTATCAGATCTGTACTCATGTATATATATATATATATATCTCTTCATTAGTCTTCACTTCATCAACGGCCTCTAGCCCAGCTCTATAAGACACTATAAGTCGGGTTTATTTTTTTTAACTGTTGGGCCTTTAGTTACTTTAGAATTTACGATTTTAAAAAAAATTTTGACTTGACTGCAAAGATTTAAACAATTTTCAAACTTTTATGCAGGCTTTTAATCACCGACATATGTGTTTGTTCTTTTAATTTACATTAGTTTTAGTTAAGCTTCTTTCTTTTTTTCAATGTACAAATTAAAATGTTTAATAATGTTGCTGCCTGTAAATGTCCAACAGGAATTGTACCTTACGCTAACAACAATCTAATCGACACCATTGAAAGCCCAGAATTCCAATATCTAAAAATCAATTGCTCGTTCCATGGAAAAGTCGTTAGTGACGAGATCGACTACAATTGGGTCAAAAAATTTAAAAATAAGTTTGACCAGATAAGCAGTTACAGTGATCGAGTGTATCCGGATCTCCAAGGTATTTTAATGTGTTTTTTCCTTCAAAACTCTTGACTAGAAATATTAACTTGTATTATACAAAAGTTTCCCACTTCCATAAATTTTGAGCTGTGCTTTTGTCACTTATACTGTCGAGGTATTCTGTCTTTTGACATGTTGAATTAACTTTTTTTTTTAAAGATTAAAGTGAGCAACGACAAAAAGGAGCAATAAAGTTTACAAGGTTAAAGTTTAAAAATGAATCCATACCACTCATTGAATTTCGTACTTATGACGAACAGTACTCTTCTTATGTCAGAGCTAGCGACTTGGACTTTTTCAACGGAAAAAAGTGTCCCTGCTCAGGTCAAGGTTGTCTCGTCTACGTGCAGGCCCTATGCCGTGGCTTATGTCTGCTAAATCCTCTTTCTAGGAGAGGTGCGAAATGAAAGTTACTTCAGTATTGTTTTGCCTGATGATGCGTAACTCACATGAATGACGAGCAAGCAAATGCCACTGCAAATTCTATGATGAAACCGAGAAGGCTTAACAGCAATTGTTGTCAATGGGAAAATACTAAAGCGTTAATTCACCTACTACAAAGTGTAAAAACATTCACTTATAGTTGTAACAGGCGGACAACGTTCCCTTATAGATGTTGTAGGTAGACCACATTCACTTATAGATGTCGTAGGCAGACCACGTACATTTATAGATGAGGTAGGCGGACCACATTCACTTATAGATGAGGTAGGCGGACCACATTCACCTATAGATTAGGTAGGTGGACCACATTCACTTATAGATGTTGTAAGTAGACCACATTCACTAATAGATGAGATAGGTAGACCATATTCACTTATAGATGAGATAGGTGGACCATATTCACTTATAGAAGAGGAAGGTGGACCATATTTTATTATAGATGGTGTAGGTAGAACACATTCTATTATAGATGTTGTAGGTAAACCCCTTTCACTTATAGATGTTATAGGTAGACAACATTCACTCATAGATGTGGCTGGTGGACCACATTTTTTGTAGATAAGGTGGGTATACCATATTCACTTGTAGACAATGGAGTTAGACCACATTCACTTATAGATGATGGAGGTAGACCAAATTGACTTATAGATGAGGTAGGTGTACCACATTCACTTATAGATTTGGTTGGTAGACCACATTCACTCATATATGTGGTTGGTGGAGCACATTCACTTATAGATGAGGTAGGTGTACCACATTCACTTTTAGATGTGGTTTTTGGACCACATTCACTAATAGATGTTGTAGGTGGACCACATTCACTTATAGATTATTGAGGTAGACCACATTCACTTTTAGATGTGGTTTTTGGACCACATTCACACATAGATGTTGTAGGTTGACCACATTCACTTATAGATGTGATTGGTGGACCACATTCACTAATAGATGTGGTTGGTGGACCACATTCACTTATAGATGTTTTAGATATACCACATTCACACAAAGGTGTTGTAGGTGGACCACATTCACTTATAGATGAGGTATATTGACGACATTCACTTATAGATGTGGTTGGTGGACCACATTCACTTATAGATTGGGATGGTGAACAACATTCACTTTTTGATGTAGTTGGTGACCCACATTCATTTATCGATGTTGTAGGTAGACCACATTCACTAATATATGTGGTTGGTGGACCACATTCACTTTTACGTGTTATAGGTAGACCACATACAGTTTTAAATAATGCAGGAATACAACATTTACCTATAGATGTTGTAGGTAGACCACATTCACTTATAGATGATGTAGGTAGACCAAATTCACTTATATATGTTGTAGGTTATACCAAATTCACTTATAGATGTTGTAGGTGGACCATGTTCACTTATAGATGATGTAGGTAGACCACATTCACTTATAGATAAGGAAGGCGTTCATCGAATAAGTTACACATTCTTGTATAATTGAATTGGGGAATAGGCTTAAGACATGCAATTTTAAAACATATGCGTTCCTCAACACAGTCAGTTCTGAAAATACCGGGAATGGATGTAAACAGAATAAAGTTGATTGAATTGAGGTCTTTTAAACAACCGAACAAAAATTAAAGAAAACGCTTCCCTTATAAATGACAAAACTATGACTAGAAAATAAATATTTAAGAAAAATGTACAGACTTTTGTAATAATTTAGCTAAGTTTTTTAAATATCAGTGAGCGTGAAGTACATGCTTGGCTAGAGTGGATAATTGTAATAATAATTATATGATTAAACTAAACTCTTATTTCATTAAACTCATTTCTTATTTCATTAAAATAATGTCTTATGTCATCAATCTAATGTGTTATTTCATCAATCAACTGTCTTATTTGATCAAACTCTTGTCTTATTTCATCAAACTGTCTTATTTCATCATACTAATGGCCTATTTTATCAACCTAATGTCTCATTTCATCAAACTGTCTTATTTCATCAAACTAATTTCTTATTTCATCAAACTAATGTATTATTTCATCAAACTAATGTCTTATTTCATCAAACTAATGTCTTATTTCATCAAACTAATGTCTTATTTCATCAAACTGTCTTATTTCATCAAACTGTCTTATTTCACCAAACTGTTTTATTTCATCAAACTAATGTCTTACTTCATCAAACTAATGTCTTATTTCATCAAACTAATGTCTTATTTCATCAAACTAATGTCTTATTTCATCAAACTAATGTCTTATTTCATCAAGCTAATGACTTATTTCATCAAAAAATGTCTTATTTCATCAAACTAATGTCTTATTTCATCAAACTGTCTTATTTCATCAAACTGTCTTATTTCATCAAACTAATGTCTTATTTCATCAAACTAATGTCTTATTTCATCAAAAAATGTCTTATTTCATCAAACTAATGTCTTATTTCATCAAACTGTCTTATTTCATCAAACTGTCTTATTTCATCAAACTAATGTCTTATTTCATCAAACTAACATCTTATTTCATCAAACTAATGTCTTATTTCATCAAACTAATGTCTTATTTCATCAAACTGTCTTATTTCATCAAACTAATGTCTTCTTTCATCAAAGTAATGTCTTATTTCATCAAACTGTCTTATTTTATCAAACTAATGTCTTATTTCATCAAACTAATGTCTTATTTCATCAAAGTAATGTCTTATTTAATCAAACTGTCTTATTTTATCAAACTAATGTCTTATTTTATCAAACTAATGTCTTTTTTCATCAAACTAACATCTTATTTCATCAACCTGTCTTATTTCATCAAACTAATGTCTTATTTCATCAAACTAATGTCTTATTTCATCAAACTAATGTGTTTTTTCATCAAACTAATGTCTTATTTCATCAAACTAATGTCTTATTTCATCAAACTAATGTCTTATTTCATCAAACTAATGTCTTATTTCATCAAGCTAATGTCTTATTTCATCAAACTAATGTCTTATAACATAAAACTAACATCTTATTTCATCAAACTAATGTCTTTTTTCATCAAACAGTCTTATTTCATCAAACTAATGTCTTATTTCATCAAACTGTCTTATTTCATCAAACTGTTTTATTTCATCAAACTGTCTTATTTCATCAAACTGTCTTATTTCATCAAACTAACATCTTATTTCATCAAACTAACATCGTATTTCATCAAACTAATGTCTTATTTCATCAAATTGTCTTATTTCATCAAACTAACATCTTATTTCATCAAACTAATGTCTTATTTCATCAAACTAATGTCTTATTTCATCAAACAATCTTATTTCATCAAACTAATGTCTTCTTTCATCAAAGTAATGTCTTATTTCATCAAACTGTCTTATTTTATCAAACTAGTGTCTTATTTCATCAAACTAACATCTTATTTCATCAAACTGTCTTAATTCATCTAACTAATGTCTTATTTTATCAAACTAATGTCTTATTTCATCAAACTAATGTCTTATTTCATCAAACTAATGTCTTATTTCATCAAACTAATGTCTTATTTCAAGAAAGTAATGTCTTATTTCATCAAACTGTCTTATTTTATCAAACTAATGTCTTATTTCATCAAACTAACATCTTATTTCATCAAACTGTCTTAATTCATCAAACTAATGTCTTATTTTATCAAACTAATGTCTTATTTCATCAAACTAATGTCTTATTTCATCAAACTAATGTCTTATTTCATCAAACTAATGTCTTATTTCATTAAACTAATGTCTTATTTCATCAAAGTAATGTCTTATTTCATCAAACTGTCTTATTTTATCAAACTAATGTCTTATTTCATCAAAGTAATGTCTTATTTCATCAAACTAACATCTTATTTCATCAAAGTAATGTCTTATTTCATCAAACTAATGTCTTATTTCATCAAAGTAATGTTTATTTCATCAAACTGATGTTTATTTCATCAAACTAATGTTTATTTCATCAAACTAATGTTTATTTCATCAAACTAATGTTTATTTCATCAAACTAATGTTTATTTCATCAAACTAACGTTTATTTCATCAAACTAATGGTTATTTCATCAAAATAATGTTTATTTCATCAAAATAATGTTTATTTTATCAAACTAATGTTTATTTCATCAAACTAATGTTTATTTCATCAAACTGATGTTTATTTCATCAAACTAATGTTTATTTCATCAAACTGATGTTTATTTCATCAAACTAATGTTTATTTCATCAAACTAAAGTTTATTTCATCAAACTAATGTTTATTTCATCAAACTAATGTTTATTTCATCAAACTAATGTTTATTTCATCTAACTAATGTTTATTTCATCAAAGTAATGTTTATTTCATCAAACTAATGTTTATTTCATCAAACTAATGTCTTATCTCATCGAAATTTCAGGAAATCTTCATTTTACACCCGTTCTCGCAATAGACGAGGCCCTGAACGCGACTTCCCATTATTATTCTAGTATGTTGACGAGTCAAAAGTTACTGCTGGCACGCTACGGACGCAATGTTCTCCTTACTGTTTCGGAAGGATGTACGAAGAAAATAATTACCTGCTTACGACGGTTTATTCATTCAAAATTATGTCGTTTGACTGAAAAGAAAGCGAAAGAATAATTAAAAACCTATTTTTATTTTTAAAATTAATCTTCATGTTACCCAGCTTCCTGCTAAAAAAGCTTCGAGTGTGACATGACTATCTAAAGTTTTATACAATATTTATGTAGATACTTTAAATAAAACTGACCCTGAACAATTTTAAAGCTATATCTTATAAAATGTTGGTTAAGTAGAAGTTAATTTACTATTTCCATCGATACAATGCCATGTAGGTATTGAAAGTTAAATGGAAAAGACGTTAACAAGGTAAGAGTTAGCCTGACCGGACGTAACAAAACAGCGAACGTTTCGCAAAGAGCCTTTTTTCAACGAACATACAATACACAAGTAAAACGCAAATAAAAATAAAATATAAAAGGAAGAAATTTAGCTGCGATGGAATCCAAAATATCCAAAAAGGTGAAACTGAGAGATTACAGAGCGAATTTATATAGGAAAGCAGAGAGTGGGCGGGGAAACCACCTAGGTGGTCAGAGAAAAGATAATATTCATCCCATGTGGGGCGAGTGTACCGTGATTTTCTATTAATCTGTTTTCAATCTGGACCCGCGTGGGGGTGTTTGTGCACGAGACAATAGCAGTGACTGACAGGTCCTTGACACCCATATGGTCGCGTCCATTGAGGTGAAGGGAGACAGGACACTGATTATCTTGTGAAATCACCCTAATATGTTCAGATATTCGGCACGACAAAAACCGTCCCGTCTCTCCTATGTATTTCAAAGGACAGCGCTTACACACAATGGTGTAGACAACGTTGCGGCTAGCGCAAGTGAAACCATCCTTAAGCATAAATAGCCCCTTAGGGAAGATTATCTGTTCGGCTTGCACAACAAAAGGACACGTCTTACACCGAAGTCGGCCCCATGGTATAGTACCCAGATGGTTGGGTGATGAGGGGAGGCGAGTGCAAACCAGAAGTTCACGTAGGTTTCTGTCCCTCCTAAATACAGCCATTGTTATCTTCTCTACCCTTCTTCTAATCCCAAAATTTGTAAGGACTCCATTCCCTTTTCTCAACTTCTTCGTCTCCGTAGACTGTTGGGAAAAGGCTTTGGAACTGGTGGAGTTTTTTTATACAAAGGTCATATCCTGAAGCCACACTTCAGCATGCATTTCAGCCTGGTCAAAAACTTCACTCGTGCCGACAAATATATTTGTCGTGACGAATGTCTAAACATATTGGGGCGATTAAACAGTGTCCCGTCTCCCGTCACTTCAAAGGACGCGACCATATGGGTGTCATGAACCTGTCAGTCACTGATATTGTCTCGTGCACAAACACTCCCACGGGGGTCTAGATTAAAAACAGATTAATAGCAAATCACGGTACACTCGCCCTACATGGGATGAATATTGTTTTTTCTCTGACCACCTAGGCATTTGATCCGTCCACTCTCTGCTTTACTATATAAATTCGCTCTGTCCTCTCAGAATTTCAAGTCTTTGGAAACTTTGGATTCCATCGCAGCTACGTTTCTTCCTTTTATATTTTATTTTTATTTTCGTTTTACTTGAAAAAGGCCGAAACGTTCGCTGTTTTGTTACGTCCGGTCAGACTAACAATTACCTTGTTTACGTGTTTTCCATTTTTTTATAACCTGCTTGCAGTCCTACCCCTAATTTTGTTTACATGTAGGTATTGGTTGGTTAACTTAACATTGTGACATATAAATTAAGAAAACATATATGTATTTTTTAATGAGTATTCAATACACAAATATATGTATGTATGTATAGATGACACGTAACGTGTAACTGAATGTATCTTTGGCAGGTGAAGAACTTTCGGCACCTATCTTGAAACACAAGACCAATAATTTGAGAGCTGTCATTAACAAGAATACTCAGCTGGAATGTGTCTTCTATGGATAGTAAATATAGTTTGCTATAGTAAATGTTACTATACTTTACCGTTCTATATTATACTTTATTATAACATAGAATTCTATATTACACAATATTATACTCTGATAGCTGTAATAAAATACTAAACTTCTTACGCTGTGCTGTACAGTAAAATTCAACACACTAAGATAATAAACTTGAAGCTATGGTCCGCGGGCCGAACGTGGTCTGCATTTTTACCAGTAGTTTACTACATAACCTCCGTCCCAATTTGGATACCCCTGCACTAAGACAATGGTCTTAAAAATGCACACAATCAAAGATTACATATTTAAGAGTTAGGTTTATTAGATTCTCTAAATAGCATTGATGATATATAGTGTGGTATATCAAAATAAATAATATATACGGGCATAATATTTATTCTTAAATAATCTAACAAATTAAAACTATCTTTATGTAGATGTAACATATGTTACATACAAATCTGTGACCTATTATTTTTTGCACCAAAATTGGGGATACTAACTTTGGGCCCACTTAAGTGGGGGCCCAGGGACTATCTCATTTGGACCCTCCCTCCCCCTCCAATACCTACGCACTGGGCAGGGGATATTAGAAAAGGGCCATACCGTTTAGAATGATTGTGTTCTTTGTTCAACATACATTTCATTTCAGAAAAATGCAAAAGTTTCTTAAATAATATTTATTGACTAAATGGGGTGCCCTAAGTCTTTCTTAACAAAGAAATGTTTTGAAACTTGCATGTGTCCCGAAACGCTTTCACAAACTACCACAAGGGTCTTCAAAGTACGGCCCGCGGGACAGATGCGGCCCGTGATGCCCTCTCTTCCGGCCCCGGTACACCTTTTTATTTAAAAAAAAATCATTTTTTAAAAATCTGTAGTTTTACACGAATCGGTTTGTAGTCGTCCACCAAACTGCTGTTTGACAGTGTTAATGAGGCCCTCCAGCAGAAAATTTTGGAGACCTCTGCATTAGGCTAAAAAAACAACAACAATTCTGTTTCAAGTGTGCGTGTATGAGTATGTTACTGATTGTGGTTAAAAACAACATGTATCACCAACTCGAATTTTTGTGCACCCAACCACGTATTGTTTCAGCGATCCCAACAGCAACACTACAAACAGATGGTACCTGTCCGATGGTTCACTTGTACCGACCGGAACCACGAAATACGAGTTATGGTACGGCGGCAGAAGACTGACGATAAAAAGTGTGCAGTTAAGTGACGCCGGCGTGTACTACTGTGAGTCGGAGAACGGGCAGGGAGTGTCTAGAAGAGAGTCAGTACGACTCGAGGTGTGTACCAGGTAGAGAGACCCATATCTTTCAGGTATTAGAAGTTCTGTTTAAGGACCTGAGAAAATGGCAGTTTTAAAACAAATCTTTTTCCGTTGTTTTTATGTTGTTGCTCATTTACTGGCCACATTTTGCTGCCTGTAGTAAATCTTATTCCTTGAGACGACTTAAACTTAATGAGTTTATGAATTATTGTTTTTTGAGTTTTAACAAGTAGCACCATTATATGACATAATAAAGACGCCTAAAGGTTCTAAAAGTTTCTGTTTGTTTGATTATACCAATTTGTTCTGTAAACATTATGTAAATTAGGAATTTATTTTAAAGCAAACAGAAAAATCATAAATGAAAATTATCTTTTACAGTAGAGGGAACGTCCACAAATGACGTGAAGCAATTTTGGCCGATTTTTCACTCCACTCGTCCCCTTCGACACAAAACTTTGCGGGGAGGTGGTGTGCCCCCTACCCATAAAATTTGTATTGTTTATTTGGAAAAAAAATGCTTCCAATAACTATTTTGTCATTTTTTATGTAGGGAGTATAACATTGCAACACGTGTATACCATGATAAAGGTCTTGAAATAAATTATAGGAAAGCAAATATTTAAGTGGAAATTTTATTTAAAACTACGAGTTTGATGTGAGTAAATTTTCTCAAACACCACAACTCCCTCGTCACACATCGTCACAATTGTGTCGTCCCCCCAACCCCCTCATCACACATCGTCACAAATGTGTCGTCCCCCTACCCTTAGGTCCTTGACGTTATTTTTCGGTTGAGCCAAGGGGCTGAAATTTTTTTATAATAAGGAATAATAGTACGTATGTGGTTTAGGTAGGAGGTAGGTAGGCGCGCTAACCGTACATCTATTGGTAACAAAGGAATAACTCCAACATGGTGACATACAGGACTAAACAAATTTAATAAAATAATAAATTGCACAAAATTGATGACAATAATAATTGTAATGAAAAGTTGTTTGTACAACGTGATTGACGATGACCTTTCTCATGACAATACTCTTAAGATTTGATAGCATTGTGTGTCTTTGTTGATTAATTAGACCTATTCGTGCTCGAAATGTGTGTTCGCATGTCGTACAAGAGATGATTGTGTGTACGCATGTCGTACAAGAGATGATTGTGTGTCCGCATGTCGTACAAGAGATGATTGTGTGTCCCCGTGTAGTACAAGAGATGATTGTGTGTCCACATGTCGTACAACAGATGATTGTGTGTCCGCATGTCGTACAAGAGATGATTGTGTGTCCGCATATCGTACAAGAGATGATTGTGTGTCCACATGTCGTACAAGTGATGATTGTGTGTCCGCATGTCGTACAAGTGATGATTGTGTCCGCATATCGTACAAGAGATGATTGTGTGTCCGCATGTCGTACAAGAGATGATTGTGTGTCCGCATACCGTACCAATGTCGTTGACCTCACGTGCGGTCTTCAGCGTATCTTCATGTGGCTTCCAAGGACAACCATGGGTTCTCTGCCCATCTGTAAGTTCGCCATAGAAGAACCTCTTTGGGAGCTAATGGTCCGGCATGTGCACGACTTGCCCCGACAATCGAAGTTTGCGCTAAATAAGGCTTGAATAAATACCTGGTAGTCGTTCCCTGAGAAATACTTCAGTGTCTGGAAGGCGGTGAACTCATAGAAACAGACTCAGGAAGGCGGTGAACTCACAGAAACAGACTCAGAAAGGCGGTGAACTCATAGAAACAGACTCAGGAAGGCGGTGAACTCATAGAAACGGACTCAGGAAGGCGGTGAACTCACAGAAACAGACGCAGAAAGGCGGTGAACTCATAGAAACAGACTCAGGATGGCGATGAACTCATAGAAACAGACTCAGAAAGGCGGTGAACTCATAGAAACAGACTCAGGAAGGCGGTGAACTCATAGAAACAGACTCAGAAAGGCGGTGAACTCATAGAAACAGACTCAGAAAGGCGGTGAACTCACAGAAACAGACTCAGAAAGGCGGTGAACTCATAGAAACAGACTCAGGAAGGCGGTGAACTCACAGAAACAGACTCAGAAAGGATGTGAACTCACAGAAACAGACTCAGAAAGGCGGTGAACCTCACAGAAACAGACTCAGAAAGGCGGTGAACTCATAGAAACAGACTCAGGAAGGCGGTGAACTCATAGAAACAGACTCAGAAAGGCGGTGAACTCACAGAAACAGACTCAGAAAGGATGTGAACTCACAGAAACAGACTCAGAAAGGCGGTGAACTCACAGAAACAGACCCAGAAAGGCGGTGAACTCATAGAAACAGACTCAGAAAGGCGGTGAACTCACAGAAACAGACTCAGAAAGGTGGTGAACTCATAGAAACAGACTCAGAAAGGCGGTGAACTCATAGAAACAGACTCAGGAAGGCGGTGAACTCACAGAAACAGACGCAGAAAGGCGGTGAACTCACAGAAACAGACTCAGAAAGGATGTGAACTCACAGAAACAGACTCAGAAAGGATGTGAACTCATAGAAACAGACTCAGAAAGGATGTGAACTCATAAAACAGACTCAGAAAGGATGTGAACTCACAGAAACAGACTCAGAAAGGCGGTGAACTCATAGAAACAGACTCAGAAAGGATGTGAACTCATAGAAACAGACTCAGGAAGGCGGTGAACTCACAGAAACAGACTCAGAAAGGCGTTGAACTCATAGAAACAGACTCAGGCTTTACTTTTCTAAAGCAGCAGTGAAAGTGAAGAACAGCTTGAGACTAGTGCAATAAAAAGAAAAGGAATTTTAATAATTATCATCATCATCATAATGTCAATAAAGTAATAACAATAAAAAATGAGCAGATGCAGATTCTAATAAGTTTCCCTATCTGTTCTTAGCACAAACTCTCAAATCTGATGAAATTAAGCCAAGATAAACAGGAGTTTTTAAATTTCAATCATTTGATCTTTATTTCCCATCTGTGCAGACCAGAATACTTGATCGAATTAGCAAAGTTTCTCATTTATATTTTGTCTCACAAACAATGTTGAATAAATACAGGACAACACAGAGGTCTTTACGAAAGGTGATAAGTCAGACCCTGGTAATTAGAGACCTGTATCACTTACTAGTATCACATTTAAATTACTGGAACACATAATATATAGCAGAATAGTTAACCACCTTGACAAATATAATGCCATATGCCCACACCTACATGGCTTTAGAAAGAACAGATCATGTGAAACACAATTGATAGGCCTAATAGATGATCTATCAAAAGGCTTAGATAATAATGATCAAATAGATACAATATTACTAGACTTCTCAAAAGCATTCGACAAAGTTCACCACCTTAGTTTACTCAAAAAACTTAAATACTTTGGAACCTCAGGTCCCTTACATCACTGGATCCAAGATTTCCTATTGGGTAAGGAGCAAACTGTAATAATTAATGGTTCTAAATCTACACCAATAAAGGTTAACTCAGGAGTTCGACAAGGAACTGTCCTAGGTCCCTTACTATTTTTAATTTATATAAATGACTTACCCAACAATATCTCAACAGGAACTTAAGTTAGGTTATTTTTTGATGATTGTACAATCTATAGAGCAATCAAGTCAGAACAAGATAGCAAAATTTTACAAAAAGACTTAGATGAATTAATAAAATGGGAAATAAACAGGAGTACGTCCTTCCACCCAGAAAAATGTCAACTGCTAAGAGTAACAAAGAAAAAGAAACAAATATATTCAAAATACTTCATTCATGGAAAAGAACTAACCCAAACTAAAGATGCAAAATACTTAGGAGTCATAATAAAATGGAGACTATCTTGGATTCCCATGTCAATGAAGTTATTAAAAAATCAAACAGAACCTTAGGCTTTATAAAAAGAAACTTTTACAAATGTAACAAAGATATAAAACTAAAATGATACCTCACCCTAACGAGACCTATAATGCATCTTCTGTATGGAACCCATCCACCAAAGAAACTATTGATAAGTTAGAACAAATCCAAAAAAGAGCTGCCAGATTCATTACTGGAGAATATTCAAAACTGACAAGAGTAACACCATTTAAATCAGGATAGAAGAACCAAGAGTAAATTAGTAATTATACATAAGGCAATTAATTCTAATTTAGAAATACAACACAAAGATAACTTAATACAACCCTCAGATAGACATAAAGATAAAATCACATTTCTTATTCCATATGCAAGAACAAACACATACACGTTTTATTTGTTTCCGTCCGGTATTTGGGTGCGGGATGGGTTGCCTGAAGAAACCAGAAAAGCAAATAATTTGTAACCATTTAAAACTCTAGTAAGAATACAGGACTAAACTCAAACCATAGAAATAGGTAGGACGCAATAATCTTCTGTACAGAAGGAGCGTCTGTTACATATAAGAAGGTAACCGTGTAAACTCAATACGTGACACATCAAACGACTGTAACGTCAAATTCTTACACATCACTTGATGTGCGAAACACTTTTTAGGTACGGGATATTTCCGTAAACTTCCCGACCTGGAGCCCATGGGCTTTCCATATACAGGCACAATGTCTCATTTTTGTTTTTTTAAAAATCCGAATACTTTTTTTAGGGAATTATTTCTGCGTAAAAAACAACAACTGTTTTGAATCTGCATATGCATTTCCTGATCTTTAAAACCGCCTGTGTGCCTTTATTTTGTTGATAAATGTCAAATTTATAACATGAATATTTCGTTTTGAAGACCAGGGCGTATTTTCGGAAATCTACGGTTCTACAGCACTACAGACATTTGAAGGAGCTCAAAGTTCCGATGTAGGAAAAGCAAGCGTCATCTGGCTAGACGATGCTCGCTGATATGTTCGGCGCAATTGCGATGCCGGTTAACTTGCCATTTTAATTCTAAGACTATTTTATCCAGAAATGAAATAACAGCATAATTGGAATTCCCGGTAATATATGTATATATATATTCTTTAAAAAAATAAAACGAACTGGTATTTCCAGATTTAAGAAAACGGGATCCTTATAGAAATAACTTACACATATAGACGACAAAGGTGAGCCACATTTTAAATAAATTCATCATGAAAATTTATTCAAATGAAATGTATTTATAATAATAGCAAAATAAATGAGAAAAGGATTTATGAAGTCAGGAAGAATAGGCTTATATTTATAGTTTTACTAAGTTCACTTCACAGAAAACGTTAGTAATAATATGATTTATATCTTTATCATTATCTATAGAAATTTAAAGTCACTGACGTAATCGCACCAAAAGGTTTAAAATATATCTTTTTGAATCATTTGTTTAAAAATAAAGACAATTATTCTACTAGAATATAAACATAAAAGAACATTTTTTAAAGACGTTAATATTAAATTGTCCTCGATAATAACTTTTTTCTTATCGAACTTTTGTCGTGTCGCCCATCCCATTGAAATTAGCTAGCATATAAAGACTAGATAACATGATCGAAATTTTCAATGTTCAACAATGACTATTATATGTATTTCATTTTGTACCGGTCAATATCGAGTTGTTAGCTTAAACCAACAAGAATCTCAATTCACGTAGATCTAATAGTTTGTTCAACTTTATTAAAAAAAACATGCAAGTTCACATGCGCTATTAAGATTTGAGTTAACTTCACGTTTATTTCTCCCGTGGCTTGTTAAGGACATCATTCGATGTTCATTAGCAAAGTTTGTGTTATGGAGAATCAGTCCTTGTTTAACCAGCTTTTAAAATAAGTCATGAGATAAGTCATTATATAAATAAAGGGACGGGCAAGGGTAGCGACCCCGTTATTACATAGCATAAGGATAATAGTAAAAATATTTATTTATATTAATTTCATCGATAAAATACATTGGACCTAAGGGGGTCTATTTTCTATCGGAAGGTTAGAATGGAAAATCCCTTAAGTCTCGTAAAAAAAGAGATTAGGAAAGCCGTTCTTAAAAGAGATCACTACGTAATATCTATCTATATCTATATGTATCTATCTATCCATCATCTATCTATCTATCTATCTATCTATCTATCTATCTATCTATCTATCTATCTATCTATCTATCTATCTATCTATCTATCTATCTATCTATCTATCTATCT
>MUZC01003230.1:538535-562336 GCA_002072015.1 Radix auricularia
AAAAAAATGACATTATCGGCCCCCGGCGCCCCTTTAGTGTTAAATAGAGAAAAAAAGTAGCAGTTACCATTCTTGAAGGGTACTCATCGGTCACAAACATTTTCATGACGATGGGATACATGTTTTAGTCAGCTTTAAACGACATACACTCACACACACAATATAGAGATAGATATAGAAGAAAAAACATATTTAGGGGCCCCCGGCCACATTCAGTGCAAGATATTAATTTCAAAAATCTGTTCATTTTTATTCCATTTCATTATGAATATATTTATCGAGATTGTTAAAAATGAATGGGAAAAATATCTTTAAAATTTAAGAAAAAGACATTTGGGGCCCCCCGGCCCCGATGAAAAGGACATAAGAAGTTCATTGCCCTTTATTATGTTAATAAGGTATACATAGTTTTTTTAATAAAAAGTTTGGTTAAGATCCATTCATTTACTCAGTAACTAACGCATAAACTAATTTTTCTATAGCTCATATTAGAAAAAAATGAGATTAAAGGCCCCAGGGGCCCATTCAAGGGAAGATATAAAGTTCAAAACATCTGTTCATTTCAATACGGATAATATATACATTTATCATTATTTGTTAAGAATTTTAATAATTAAATTTAGGGATAAAATCTTAAACGTTTACTAAAACTGGTATTTTGGGCCCCCAACCCTGAAGAAGTTGCCATTAGGACTGTAGTGCCCTATAATAAAAAGTAGCCAGTTACCATTCCGTGAGGGTACTCAACAGTCTTAAAAATTTTCATGACGATCGGATGAATAGTTTAGTCAGTTACCACGGACAAGCACACACACACACACACACACAGACATATTTTCATTTTTATATATACAGATATATATATATATAATGGTACTAATAAAATTATGTTGTTCGATTAATTTTTAATAATTAAGCGTCTAGACGATTTGTTGTCGATTAATTATATTTTATATAACAACATATATATAAATCCCATTAAGTTGCAAATCATTATTCATCAAAACCTTTTAAGTCGCAGTAATTATATGCTTCACAAATTTTCTGACGGACCACAGCAAATATGTTCTGATATGCCCAAAATAAGAAATAAACACATTTTCGTTTACGAAATACGTCTAAATTAACAATAAAACAACGAGGTAAAAGTATTTAAGTAACAAAAAATATATAAACATCTATTTAATTGGATTAAAAAACGTACCAGACATATTTTTAAATTTTTAATCTAATTTTAATTGAAAATTATTTTTAATCGATTACTTTTTTAAAAGATTATTTATATATGTATATTTAAACAATTAAAAAAATAAAAGCAACAACATTTTGTTTGTCGTAGACTTTATTATTAAATAAAAATAGACAACAAAAAAAAAATAAATAACCCGACTTATTCTTATACATAATATTCAACAGCAATAAACCTAAACCCAATGATTGTTTTTCTATAACAATCTCCCGTGAGAACATCGACCAGACGAATGGACCTCAGACTTACATGTTTGTGATTGAGGTTTCAATACCTGCTGTCAGATAATTTCAAACAAGATTATATTCACCAATCAGCTTCACAACCACAGCAGCAATGAACAGACAAGCAGACGTCAATCACGTGTGTCAACAGTGCAGGAGATGTTCACAACACGGTCTAGACAGAGCAGACAGTAATGGAAATACAGCCCTCTTTTACGTCGTAAATTACGGGCATTCCGAATGTCTTAGATCTCTACTGTCCGGCACACAGATTGATGTCAACAAAGGAAATAATTCTAGGGAAACTCCCGTCATGTACGGAGCACAGCACGGTCACCTCGGGTGTCTCCGTGTTCTGGTCTCCGCCGGGGCAAATGTTAACATCCCTGACGTGAATGGCTCCACAGCTTTAACGTACGCTTCTTTTCAAGGACATTCGGAATGTGTTAGATATTTACTTGAGAGCGGCGCAATGGCGAATGTTAGAAACAAACGTGGAGACACTCCTTTGATCGCGGCTTGCAGCCGTGGTCATCTCGGTTGTGTTGGTCTTCTCATAAGATATTGGGCTGACGTGAACATGCCCGGCCGCATACAGGAGACGCCTCTGATAGTTGCAGCTAAAAATGGTCACGCCCATTTAATAGATATCTTATTGGAACACGGAGCCGACATCAATTCTGGAGATATGATTGGTGACACAGCTCTCTGTCTAGCGGTTGCTAGCGGCAGTATAGCCTGCGCGGAGAAGCTCATAGAACATAATGCCGATATCAATGCTAAAAACAATAAAGAATGCACACCACTCATCATAGCTGCACTAAATGAACGCGTAGATTGTATGCAATTGCTTATAAATCGCGGCGCTAGTGTAAATGCAAAGATTCCTGACGGTAGAACACCACTGCATATAATATCAATGAAAGGAAACATCTTAGGCACGGAACTTATCCTCGGCAGCAACCCTTGTGTTAATGCTAAAGATGAAATCGGAAATACCCCGTTGATGTATGCAGCATTAGGGACACATCACCATTGTGTTCGTGCTTTGATTTCATCGGGAGCTGATGTTAATATTCAAAACGCCAATCAAGATTCAGCTCTCAGCGTCTCTGTGTTAAATGGAAGCTTGGAAGTTGTTCAAATTCTTCTGAAACCTGAGGTGGTCTTGAGCCAGATTTATGTTAACGGGAACTCCGTGCTTCACTTGGCCTGCATGAGTTCACGTGAAAAACACCAGTTGTTGAGCTCGTCCTATTTCAACCTTACATCTCAATGTGTGAACTTAAATGATGATGATGATGGTGGTGATGATGATTGTGATGGTGATGATGATGATGATGACACACCAGAGATAACTCAAGCTCTTATTACAGCTGGTGCTTGTGTAAATGTAAAAAACAAAGATGAAACTCTTCCTATCAGAATGGCCATTAGGAATAGGAAAGTCGAAAGTTTTAAAATATTGCTGAAAAGGTGTTATTATTCTTCATCAGATTCTGAAGACAACACATTGTTACATCATGCAATAATTTACGGATCAACAGAGTGTTTGAAGTTTATAATAGAAAACTTAAAATATATTTTAGAGACTGCCAATAGCAAAAAGGAAACTCCCCTTATATTAGCACATTTACACAGAAAGACAGATTATGCTCGCTATCTACTTGAAGCGGGAGCCAAATGGAATATACTTAAGTTTAGGAGTAAATTTGATCTAGGGAGTCATAATGTCTCTGTTTGTAATGAATGTGTGGTTGAATTTGAAAATTGTAATGACCATTACATTCCATTTTTGGTATTGGCCACACGGAAGAACCACCTGTATTGTATGCATGTTTTGTTGGTGGCTGGGTGTGATATAAACCAGGTAGACCCGGAGGGCATGACGTCACTGATGTTAGCCGCAAGCAATGACCAGTTCATAGCAGTTAAAGGTTTAATTGAATCGGGAGCAGATGTTGATAGACAATGTCAAAATGGGAGGACGGCACTTTTTATAGCGGCTTTTGAAGGAAATGATTTAATAGCAAATTATTTAATTGAAAACAATGCAGATGTCGAACTTAAAAACAATGAAGGTTACTCCCCATTATTAGCTGCTTATCTCCGGAACCATCAAGGATGTATCAAACTTCTAATTGAAGCAGGGGCGATGTGGGACATTGAAATAAATAAATTAAACCCTGAGATATTAGATGATTCGTTTAAAGGTTGTAGTGACTGTGCTGACACTAGTCTGAGAAAGAGAAGGCAAACTAAACAAATCAGTCCACTAGAGCGAGCAATTGAACGAGGACATTATCACTGTGTCTATGCTTTACTTCTGCACGGATATGACGTAAATTCAAGAGATTCAGATGGCGTAACCCCATTGATGGTCAGTATGATAAAGAACAAGGCGTTGATAACGGAAAAGCTTTTAGAGAATGGCGCCGACTTGAATGCTCAATGCAACAGTGGATGTAATGCCATGATGTACGCTGCCGCTAAGGGACATATTAAGTGTTTACAAATTATTCCTCAGGAAAATCTTGAAATGGAAATAACTGATATAGAAGGGAATACGGCTCTAAACTTGGCAGCATGTAATGGTCGAGTGAGTTGCGTAAAACAGCTCCTGGAAATGGGAGCTGACGTCAACACGACTGATAGTGAAGGTATGACTCCTCTCATGAATGGTGTCCATAAAATAGGCAGCATTAAACACATGCTAGCTGCTAACGCCGATGTGAACCTTGCGTCATACAACGGCCAGACGGCTTTGATGAAGGCTGCAGGATGCTGGCGTGGTCAATATTACATAGATATATTACTGAAAACA
The DNA here is from genome assembly GCA_002072015.1 of Radix auricularia. Lineage (NCBI taxonomy): Eukaryota > Metazoa > Mollusca > Gastropoda > Lymnaeidae > Radix > Radix auricularia. The sequence goes on from MUZC01003230.1 coordinate 542,833, forward strand.
AATCCCAAAGTTAATGCCAGAGATCATGATGGTAAATCAGCTTTAAACTATACATTGGGGGAGATGGCAATTGAAAAACTTGTCGCCTGTGGGGCAGATGCAAATTTACCAGACAAACTTGGTGTAACCCCACTAATTTACAAAGCACAAATGTCCTACTTTAGTTTGATGGCCATGATTAAGCATGGTGGTGATCCCGATAAATCAGTTATTTTTAGAAATAGTTTTATCTGCATTCTTGGGGCGTGGGAGCTCAAAACTATTCAGACCATCGTTTCAAGTGGAGCTTTCCCCCGTATTACTAATGTTGGAAACGACACAGAAACACCTTTTATGATGGCGATAAAGAAGAATAAGTTGGACATCGCTAAGTATTTCCTCATCATCAATTACCTCACAACTGGTGACACTAAACTTGGGTTTGACCCTGATACGAGGCTTGACATATCTCCAGAGGCAAGGAGTTTACTCAGAGAGTTACACTCCCAGCCATGGCCACTGTCCAAACTCGCACTCATTACCATCTCGACAGCTGTTGGCCCAAGTCCAGGGAGAAGAGACAGAATTCAACAACTTCCTCTCCCACCGCGAATACAACGGCTGTTGGCGTTTGAAGAGTTGACCTCTAAACTTTGTGTTTCCCAATGGAATTCAATTGATCTGTGTTTTGAAAGAGCTGAGTATGATAACCGTAGCGTCCCCAGACCAAAATTGTATTTTTGGCCATTTCGAAGCAAAATTAAAAAGCGTGAATGCAGTACTTGTAAATTTCCGTGTTATGAATTTGTAAAGTTTTAAAAAGTTAATTAACCCAATTTCAGCCGCATGAGGGTTATCAAATTATTTAAATTTCATTTTTGCATACATATATCCGTTTATTCATAGATATCTTAAGGGGCGTGTGTATGTTATGAATTACTGAGAGACATAAGGTTTGGTGGGGGTTGTTATGCTTTTTATTATTAAGTGCGCTCCTCTCTTGAATCCATTTATTAAATTGCGGTGTCTGCGCCCTCGCCGTAAAAACGTTTGCTCGATTTTTAACAAAGTTCCTCGCAAGCTAGCGAGCTGAAAATTTGCAGGCAGACTTGTGCCGATAATAAAAATGATGTCTCAAAATTTCAGACCGATCGAATGTACTATAAATAAATTATTAAATTTTTAGATTATTTTATGTAACTCTTTGTATCATGTTTGAGATAGCGTGTCGTGACGTGTATTATGTTCAACAACCTTTTCTGTCACGAAATAAGGTGCGCATTACATTGACAGTACATTTTAAAATATATTCACGGTCGGTTCACATTAAATAGAGTTCTTCATTTCTAAAACCGGAAAGCGTCATAGCTCATTTCGTAATGTTCTTTTTTAGATTTCATTTTAGCGGAACAAAGTTTTGAGGCATAAATACAGTCAAATCACTATGTTCTCAAAATTGTTAGCTTAATAAAATTACGAAAATGTTTCTTATTTTGCAGTCTTAAATTAACGAAGAATTTAAAATTAGCTAATAAGATCAATCATTCTCAATATACCTACATTCACGTATTTTATTATTTTTTAAAATGAATTTGTCCTTACAAAAGATAAATTTAGATATAATATTTCTATTAATAGATTTCCGACATATTATGAACCTCCCTATTAAAAACACGTTTTTGAGACATAACTAAAATTTTGTATTTTTTTATTGTCTTGCGCTGCGTATAGTAATAAACATCCTCATAGTTATGCCTACTATTTAAATGATTTATAGTCAAATACTTGTTTTGACGGGTTTTAAAAAAATGAAATTATTTTTATGTAAGGGATCACTTGATCAATGCACTGATCATAACAACTCCCTTGAGCGTTAACGCTTAACAAATACATCTGTGAATAGAATTAGTCATTTCTGCAACCGAAAAACGCCATAGCTCAATGAGTAATGTTCTATTTTAGTTTACTTTCTAGCGGAACAATATTTTGAAGCATAAAAACAGTTTTTTCATTATGTTCTCAAATTGCTAGCATGGTTTAATTACGAAAATGTTTTACTCTTTTAAATTTCAATAAGCTGTCATAAATTAACGAAGAATTAACATATAGCTGATAAGATACATCCTTCTCAATATTTCTACATTTACATATTGAATCGTATCTTTTATAAAAATGTTATGCAATTTGTACTTAAAAAGATAAATATAGCCCCGATTTTCTATTATCAGACTTTCGTTTAATTATGATAACGCCTATGTTGTTTTTTGCTGGGAATCTAATTTAAGAAATCAAAACACTAGAGGTAAGAGAACAGGATACAATACACACAAAGCCTAAATCATTCTTGGCTAAACTTATTGTCTGGTGATATTTGTTCAAGTCACTAATTTTCATTTACCGAAAAGAATGCATAGCTTTTGTTATTGTACTTGAACTTCCTCATATGTCATCAACATTGTCTAGGAGTGAGAGAAGAGACTTTTCGCTCTATGCTGCGGTCCTTTATTTTACATTATTAGCATTGACTGTACGTTCAGTGACGACAACCAGTGTTAAAAACACTTGAAACGTTCGTCTTACGGTTTAGGACAGTAAGGGTTTAGGACAGTGAGGGTTAAGGACAATGAGGGTTAAGTACTGAGATGGTTTAGGACAGTGAGGGTTAAGTACTGAGATGGTTTAGGACAGTGAGGGTTAAGTACTGAGATGGTTTAGGACAGTGAGGGTTGAGTACTGAGATGGTTTAGGACAGTGAGGGTTAATAACTGAGATGGTTTAGGACAGTGAGGGTTAAGTACTGAGATGGTTTAGGACAGTGAGGGTTAAGTACTGAGATGGTTTAGGACAGTGAGGGTTAAGTACTGAGATGGTTTAGGACAGTGCGGGTTAAATATTGAGATGGTTTAGGACAGTGGGGGTTTTGAACAATGACGTTTGCTATTCGTCCTGTTTTATTGTCTTTTGGTCCCAGATACTCTTACGTACTCTAGATTCAGCTTTGAATTTTGTTTTGTTGTTTTTTTGCCATCAAGTTCTCATTTCTGAGATTTGTTGTTGTTGTTTATTTTACCATCTCTTACTCATTTCTGAGATTAAATCTCAGGTATCATGGTTCATGGTTCTGTTAGCCCGGATGCTCACAGTATCAATCTCAATTCTTTGCCTCATTACCCACAATTACTATATTCACCTGCGGTCGTTCTTCGGCACACGACTCACTTAAATCAAATAGCACAGTTAATAACGTCGTGTTTTGAATTGCCTAGTGTAGTCATAAGTTGAGCCAAAATGAAAGATTGAAGTATGGAAGACTAAATTCATTTTGATGTACATTGCAGGTGTTATACCGTAGAGTCTACTTCGTTACCGAAACCCAAACGTACAAAAGCAACCATTTTTTAAAAAGCTTTATTTCAAGTTTTTTTGTTGTACTTTTCTGTTAAATAAATGTTTAATTTCTCCACCCTTTCGATTTTACACTTTACACTGTAGAAATTTTACATGAAATTTTAATTCATATTCTTTGAAATTAATTTTAACTACAATTATAGTTTTAAGACGATTAAAATTTTGTTTATTTAAATTTGTTCGGATATACATTGAAGATGAGTGATCATTTTCAGGGCCAGGAATGACAAAGCAAATATACATTCTAATTTTTTTTGAAAAAGTTCTTATTCTTATTTAAAAACGTATTTCTAATGTTGTTTAAGGAAATGATGTACAAATAATTTCATCTTTTTATCATTGAATTATTTTCGTCTGAAATATCTTAAATGTAAATGTCTAAATCTAAAGAATGGTCCCTATTAATAAAACAGAAAATATTAAAATTCAGACCTGTATGACTGCAAGACAATATGATTTTGATGTTAAAACCCAAAATACTTTTCTCTTTTGAAATAGGAAAAAAAAATTACATACAGGTAGGTACCTTTGTTAAAATTGATAATTTACAGTAATATTAAGCATGTCACCTGTAAGTAGACTGTCCATCTGCTGGTAATTTGCCGGGACAGTCCCTAAATTTCACCTATGTCCCGGAATCCTGTCAGGGACGCAATTTGTCCCGGAATTTAGAAATTAAAATTATTTGTATGAAAATTAAGTATTTTTTAATGAATAAAGTCAAAAGTGATCGTTTAAATTTAAATGTCATTCATGTTTTTTTTTTTTTTTTTGAACTTTTGTCAAGCACGTCGATCCAAATATAATTTGACAATCGCAAGAAATGGTTAAAAGAAAAGCTTTCACCTGATAAGATTTGGGCAGATTTATTTATTCAATTTCGCACCAACACAGGACAACTGGTACATTAGGAAAAACTAGTGCAATTTGCTTTCGCTTTAGCAGGAACCTCCACAGAAGTTGAGCACTTGTTTTCTTACATGAATCAGATTGGGACTGACCAAAGAAGCCAGCTGGAGGTCTCCATAGTTGATGCCCTCTTATCAATTCAATACAATTCAAACATGAATTGCAGCATTTTCTATGATGCCATCAAGAAGAATGACAAATTTCTTGAAAAAATCCACTCAAGCGAAAAATATAATTAAAAATTTACAGTAATATTCGAAATTTAAAGAGTTTTAAAAAATAATTTAAAAATTTAAAAAAAAATGGCTATTTTATGATTGCTTTATGATTCAAGTGAGCTATTTAATGAATTTTTTAAAGTTTTTTTTACTTATTTTAAATTTGTCCCGGAATTGACCAAAAATGTCCCGGATTTTTTCGAAAAACCTCTGGACAGTCTATCTGTAAGGGATTCATATTATATATTTATTCAGTATGTTCTATGACTCGTTCATTGGTACCTCGAACTTCAATATCCCCACTTCAGAAATAAACAGTTAACTACTTTTTGTTTGACTGAGAAAATTATGAACTTTAGTTGTTGTTATGTTAGCGAATGTTTGTATAGTGTGTCATCATCATGAACCTATAAATACCAAATATTGAAAATATTGTTTCTATTACGTAATAAAACAATGTATACTTCAAGATTATCACATTAAATTTACTGTGGCTATGTTCTCTTTATATATATTTTTTATTCCACAGCATCTTTTTTCCACAAGATCATAACCCGTGAGAGAAAATAGGAAACATTTGCAAATTCATTTTTTAAATAAACGCTTCATATTTCATTCAATTTGTCTGTAGAAGTCTAATAACCAGATTTAATTTTAGTAACATCTACCAACATATCCGCGCTTTTCAGCGGAAAAAAAAAGATTTCAGTTAGCGTTGAGAATCAGCGTGACATCAATTCATAGCTCCAATTGATTTAAATATTCTTGATTATGATGGATATATCCTGGGGTCAATAATTGCCAAGTCACGATAAAATTAGATGGGGTAATAAAATAACATTAAGGGCCCTCGTGGTAAAAGGTGGTGTAAACTATTTTTATCATCCATATAACCAGTAGCCATTGTTTAAAAAACATTTGATATAACTCATGTTTAAAATCCATTTGACATTACTCATGTTTAAAATACCTTTTATAAAACTCATTTTTAAAATACCTTTGATAAAACTCATGTTAAAACACTTTCTAAAGTTTCATGCTTTTATACGGGAAATTGGAAAATTAATGTCGTGTCAGTTTTTATATAGCTCATATTAGAAAAAATAAACCAAATTTGGTCCCCCCCTCCCCAGGCCCCAGTGAGTGTACATTTGTTTTTACCTGTTACAGTTTCAGGAGTGTACCCAACAACTTCTCGAAGTTTCATGCTTCTACCTAAATGGGGAGATTGAGTATTAGTGTTGATTCAGTTTTGTAAAACCAATATAAGAAAAAAAATATTTGACGCCCTCAAGAGTGGGAATCTTCAAATTCTTTTTCTCCAATAGTCGTCGTAAGAGTGTACTCAGCAATTTCCCCAAATTTATGCATCTACCTACACGGAAAATTGTAGCATTAGTAATGAGCGAGTCAGTGAGGGATTTTGCTTTATTTAGTGCATATTAAAATGATAAAATTGCTATTTGTTTTAGAAATGTAAAAAAAAATTAATTTCACTGTAAATGTTTGATGAGAAGTGTAATTTAAAGACTCAGAATACTGTAACTGACGTCGTTTTAAGGAGGATAGAACTTAGCAGTCCGTAGCAGAGTATTATTTGAACATAATACTTTTATTATTACTATTATTTTTTTATTTACTTTTTGTTGTTGTTGTTTTTAATATTCAAACTTAACTCTTAAGCTCTAAGGGAGTTTTAAAAAAAACTATTTTCAACACAGGATTTATGTTATTCCCCTTGAATTGTGGAATAGAAAAATCTGAAATAACCCCAAGGCTCCATAAAGCGAGAATAACAAATCAGATCAGCGACAACTGCTGGTCTCATTGCGAACAATGTTTATAGTCTTCTATATTTGCCAAACAATGTTTAGCAAATAATATCTCATTCTTTTTAATTTTATTAACTGCACAAATGACTAAGGCTGCTGCATGTAAAAGAAATCAGCAGTCCCGAGCATGCGCTCTTCATGGGGCTTCCCGGAAAACCACCCCAGCCCTCTGGCCCCCCTAAGGGGTGCGAAGGCTGGGAAGCCCCCCCCCCCCGGAGCGGTCGCTGCTACAAGCGGCCGCCTGGGCGTCCAGTGGGCTTGGCCGAAAACGCCTCCCACTAAAGTGTTCCTCCCGAGGGAGGTGTGGAATTTTCCTACGGTGACTTGCTATCAACATAGTATCACTTTTGCGCCACCACGGCAAAGCTTACGAGTCTTTATAGTTTAGATCGCCGCAAAGTGTGGGAATCACCACTGACCTACCTAGGGTTTAACCGCCACCGGAAGGTTTCCTCAGAGCTGACGATCAATAGTGTTTCCTAGTGGTACCTTTTGCTATTCTGTACTGGCGCTCCTGGCCCTAAACCGGCACCGCTCAACAGATTTGCTAGTTAATTGAGGGGGATGAAACGGTCGCTTCGGAGTAACCCGACCCTCAACGGGTACTTTGGTTTTCATCATCGGCATTGCATCTAAATGTTTTGCCTAAGATCCGTACAGCGACTGTAATCATATATGACTAGCACCTAACGCCTAGCATCGGACTTCGGCTATCCAAGCCTGGGGTTTGTCGGTTTCAGGTCGCAATGTACACCACGACCTTACTCGTCTGTCGAACCACGTAGAGGTCACCCCATCTCGACAGGACTAAGGCTGCTAAAATTATCGATTAATTTCTCGATTAATCGGTAAAGATTTTTATCGATTAAAATTATTTTAATAGATAAAATATATATTAAATTTAAAGAAAATATTTAAAATAATTTTTACGATTTATTAATAACAAATTATTTATTAATAACTAATAATAGTTTGCTTTATTTACGTACATACTTCTCCATTGGAAAAAAAAAGATCTCTAAAGTGTAAACTTTAAAATAAGCTGTTTTTATAAGTAAAATGATTAAAAAAAGTAAACATTGTTTAAATTCATGGACATAGCTTTAAAATACTAATATTTAAATCAAAAATGCTCTCTTACTTCCCATGAAATTTTCAGTTTGATGACGTCATGCATTTTATTTTTAGCTTCAATCAAAATTATTGATTAATTATTCGGTAATTTTTCAAAAGTTAACGATTAAATTTAAAGTAATCGATAACAGCCCAACAAATGACATAATATAGTGAGTGATCCATGCAATTTTTCACTATTGTTTTTTTTAGAATAAATGATGTTAATGAAGGACATAATTTACTGACAATTCATTTGTTACAGGTGGCTTTAGGTATGCCGAAAATTCAAAGGTATTGCTTTCACTTCAAAAAAATATTTTTAATTCAGAATTTTTTTCACTTTCACATTTCGTACCTGTTTCCAAACATTTGCCATACTTCAAATGATCAATGACACTGGTTTTTTTTTTTGGCTTCCTCAGTGGGGGCCCCCGAATTTTCATTGTATATCACTGAGATAGAATATATGGACTTTAAAAGGACCCCCATCTCTCAAATAGCCTAAATCCGACCCAGAGCTCACTCATTGTGTAATGTGTTGTGTGTTGTAGCAAACCACTGTTAATATATATTAACTAAATAGAATGCTACAGTATAGCACTATTGAAAATAATATTTGATGATAGGATACAATTTAGATAAATATAACTTGCAGACACATCGATATATACCCAACCTTGCAAGAACTTTCATTAAAACAAGTATTTTGATTGGAATTTATTTTAATTTCCGTAATAATAATAATTAATGAAAGTTTTATTATTTTATTAAACCTTGCGTGGACCCCTTGACGTTGTTCACATCAATTTTAATTTTCCACGGACCCTTGAAAGGTACCGCGGACCCTTGGGTTCCGTAAGGACAACTTTGGGAACCACTGATTTAAAGCATCTGGAAGCATCTCATGTTTTAAAAAATATTCCCTTATTAGTAAAAGGTCCTTTCTCGTAATAACGAATATATAAATTATATAGAATCTCTATATAAATATTATTATTATGTATAATATATATATAATAATAATAATAATAATAAAATGATGATTTATATAGCGCTGTATCCCAGCAAGGAGCCAGGCTCACAGCACTTTACATGGAAACAAAAATACATATAGAAATAAAAAGAAACATTCATAGCATATTAACTACATAAATAACAATACGGTATACTCAATACATCAGCTACGCTAATCAATTACAGAAATGTGGTTTTATTATTTTTGAAAATAAATTTTAAAGAGATGTGTCTTAAGTGCAGTCTTAAATGACTTAGTGCTGTCCTTGATTAATTTAACATTAATCGTTAACTTTTGGAAAATTACCGAATAATTAATGGATAATTTTGATTAAAGCCGAAAATAAGATGTATGACCTCATTATGCTAAAAATATCAGGTAAAATTCTATCTATCTATCTATCTATCTATCTATCTATATATCTATCTATCTATCTANACAACAGGTTCCGTAAGGACAACTTTGGGAACCACTGATTTAAAGCATCTGGAAGCATCTCGTGTTTTTAAAATTAATCCCTTATTAGTAAAATGTCCTTTCTCGAAATAACTAATATATAAAATATATAGAATCTCTATATAAATATTATTATTATGTATAATATATATATATTAGTGCTGTCATTGATTAATTTAAAATTAATCGTTAACTTTTTGAAAATTACGGAATAATTAAAGGATAATTTTGATTAAAGCCGAAAATAAGATGTATGACCTCATTAAGTTGAAAATATCAGGTAAAAGTGACAAAAACAAGCAATTGACCTTTCTTTTAAAATTTAAATATACGTAGTTCAATATAATGTCAATACATTTAAATTTTGTTATTGTAAATTAAGTAAAAACAATCTTTAATTTTTTATAACAATTTCCTGATAAAACAGCTTATTTTAAAGTTTAAAGACAATAGCATGTGGATTTATTTAAATTAAAGTTTACAGCTAAATCTCAACGTACATTAAGGGGTCTAATATCTAGCGGAAGGTCAGAATGGGAATCCCCTTTACAGTTCTATGAAAGGGAAGTAGGACAAGGAAGTCAATTCTTAAAATAGATCACTACGTCGTATTTATTTATTACATTAGGCGTTAAAGTTAAAGCAATATGTTGAATTAAATATAGTGAAAAGTCTTTTCAGATACGAAAAGAGTTGATCCGTAAGTTAAATTTTGTATATATTAAAACACAATATTTATATAGGGGGTCCTCGGGTTGCGATGTTGATGCGTTCTTAAGAATTGACGTAACACGAATTTCCGCGTAAGTCGGAACATTTCTATATATCTATTTATCTATCTATCTATCTATCCATCCATCCATCCATCCATCCATCCATCCATCCATCCATCCATCCATCCATCCATCCATCCATCCATCTATCTATCTATCTATCTATCTATCTGTCTGTCTGTCTGTCTGTCTGTCTGTCTGTCTGTTTATCTATCTGTATCGTCATTTGTATAGACGTCGTTTACAAACAAGTTTAGATTGCAAAATCATAACTTAGTTCTAGACTTACAGTAAATTTTTTTTGCAATTCTATTTCTAAGCAGCGTTTCACATTTGTTTTTAATTCCTTCTGAAGTTTATCTTCATCTTCTTGCTGATTCCTTGCCTCTATTGTCTTAACTTTTTGAAGTTATGTTTTTCAAGTGTGTTTGCCTTAACTAACTCTTACTCTTCACACGATATACATGTTTCTTTCCCATAGTAAAAAAAAGCAAACTGATTTGTCAAGACTTATAATATACGGATTTCATAAAGGCTGTCTCAACTATTAAAATTTATGTATATATCGCCAAATATTACTTCATTTCCCTTGTATCATATCGTTATTAATGTACTGTATGTACCGTGTGCTAATGGTCAAGGTAACAGACGACTTTTTTTGAGGTGCAACGCCATCTACCACAACCCACTCCCCACCCCCACCCCCCACACACAAACACACACATTGGAATTTGTTATGGGTTTAAGTTTCAGTTCTCTGTCTACATTTCACCCGTAGGCTATACCGCACAATAAAAAGACGCCATTATATTTTACGATGTGACTAGATTGTGCCGGGGCGCCGTGGCGCCCGCGGCGCCCCCTTTTTTTGGGCGCCTACGGCGCCAACCTTTTTTTTAAAGACCAACTAACTTGTCCTTTTTTGATAAATACGAATTATTAAACTTTATTAAATGTACGCAAAGTATCTATATTAATAAAAGGGAAAGCCCTCACTCACTGACTGACTGACTGATTCATCACTAATTCTCCAACTTCCCGTGTAGGTAGAAGCATGAAACTTTGGGAAGTTGTTGGGTACCCTCTCACGACGAAAATTGGCGAAATTTTTTTTTTAAATATTCGCTCATGTGGGGCTGGGGGCCCTAAAACATTTTTTTCCTTATATGGGCTATATAAAAATCGAAAATCACCAATTTTCCTATTTCCCGTGTAGTTAGAAGCATGAAACTTTGGAAATCTTTTGAGTACATGCTCTTTACGATAATTAAATGGACAAAAAGGTAAATTTCCCACTCATGGGGGACGGGGCCCAAAAACGTTTTTTCCTGATATAAGCTATATAAAAAATGAAAATCACTAATTCTCATATTTTCCGTGTAGGTAGGACCATGAAACTTAGGAATTTTTTTAGTACACGCTCCCGACAAAAACTGGCCAAAAAAAANTTTCTATCTATCTATCTATCTATCTATCTATCTATCTATATATCTATCTATATATCTATCTGTATCGTCAGTTGTATAGTCGTCGTTTACAAACAAGTTTAGATTGCAAAATCATAATTTAATTCTAGACTTACAGTAAAATCCTTTTGCAATTCTATTTCTAAGCATAGTTTCACATTTGTTTTTAATTCCTTCTGAAGTTTATATTCATCATCTTGCTGATTCCTTGCCTCCATTGTCTTAACTTTTTGAAGTAATTGTTTTTCAATTGTGTTTTTCTCAACTAACTCTTACTCCTCACACAATATACATGTTTCTTTCCCATAGTAAGAAAGCAAACTGATTTGTCAAGACTTGTAATATACGGAATTCATAAAGGCTGTATCAGCTATTAAAATTTCTGTATATATCGAAAAATAATACTTCATTTCCCTTGTGTCATATTGTTATTAACGTACCGTATTTACCGTGTGCTAATGGTCAAGTAACAGACGACTTATTTGAGATGCAACGCCATCTACCACAACCCCTCTCCCCACACCCACCCCCAAAAACAAACACACAAATTCGAATTTGTTATAGGTTTAAGTTTCAGTTCTCTGTCTACATTTCACCCGTAGGCTATACCACACAATAAAAAGACGACATTATATTTTACGATATGATGGCACAACAGAAATATAATACAGCTTAGAAAAACCTTATTTTATCATTATGCACGCAGTAAAGTTACGTACGATAGTAAAAGCTTTAAACAAATACATAACATATCCATGAAAGTAAGACTATGATCTCTGCATTGACCAACAAGGGAGACCCTGGCACGTTGGGAATACCGATGAACATGTCTGAAGTAATAAAAACAGAAATCTCCTGGTCTTTCGTGGCTTGCCTCAGAATAATTACTTTAGAAAAGTGTCTCAAAAATTGTGTATCTTTATGATAATTTAATGTTTTTACACAACTCAAATAATATCTTTAAAATTAACTTAGTAAAAATCTTGACATAAAACTGGTGCTGGTAACTCGTTGACAATGCAGTTATTTGCTGTTATATTTTATTTAGCAACGGGTAGACATGAGCACTTGATCTGTTTTATCCCTTTTATTGAATAACAGTAACTTTAACATTTTAGGGTTATGATTTTTGTTTACGACGTAAATGGCAAAAAAGCCACAGTAAGGGGTTTATAGTAAAGTGATACAAAGGATAATATGGGATATTTATTTTAATTTTCTTTTAAAAATTGTTCGTGTTTTGTTGCTTCTTATTGGGTCATTTAATTATAATGTTTCTTTCAATAGATTCTTTATTCATTATAAAATCCCCTTGTATGCTGCGGGTGTCAAGCTATGTTTAGTCGCCCTCGCGATTGTCTCGGGCAAAACTTGTCGAAGACTGATTTTTTAAAATACATTTCTCGTGTTATACAATTTTAAGAGGTGGCATTCACGATTCTCAGGCAAAAAATAAAAGTATTGAATCTAATGTTTTAACGCACAAATTTAAAGCATAAAGAATTCTATTTCTTTGAAGATATTTCATGTCAAATAGTTTATCTCATTGCTTAAAATAAAATTAGACATTTGATTATAGTTAACTTAAGATGAAATTAGACGTTTGATTATTGTTAACTTAAGATGAAATTAGACGTTTGATTATAGTTAACTTAAGATAAAATAAGACGTTTGATTATAGTTAACTTAAGATATCATTAGACGTTTGATTATAGTTCACTTAAAATACAATTAGACTTTGATTATAGTTAACTTGAGATAAAATTAGACTTTGATTATAGTTCATTTAATATAAAACTAGACTTTGATTATAAGTAACTAAGATAAAATTATACTTTGATTATAGTTATTATAAGATACAATTAATTAGAATTTGATCTCTGTTAGCTTCTAATTTAATGTTAAAATCTCTTCAGACTCATCACCCACTTTATAAAACAGTTTAGTGTTGTGAACCCATTTTCATAGATAAAAAAAAAGTCCCCTTAAATAAAAAAAAAAGCGGTCCAAACAATTGAAACATTAAAATTTGTTAAAGAAAGTGTGTCTTACTTAGCAGTGATTCTGTAATTTAAACACATATGCCTTTATCTTTACTTTGCTTAATCATTTAAAAGTAAATATTATTTTTTATATTTTAAACGTTTTTATATTTTTAGTAAATGGTTTTAACCCTGTTGCATCCACAGTAAAAAGTTCATATTTGTGTAGAGACCCTCTAAATTAAATATTCTTGAAAATGAAATGGATGGGCAATAGTTGTTATATTTTTAAAAAATAATTTTTAAATATTTCTATTTCATAAATAATAAAAGCTAGCTATAAATTAACTTATTATAAATTTAAAACGGAGACCGTACTTTTCAAAATTCCTCGATTACTATTTGAACTTGGAATAGTTTCACAAATGTGGGACGTGGTGGTCGAGAGGTAGCGCGCTCGACTGTCATCCCGATGGTCACGAGGAGTCCCCGAGTCATTCAGCTCTGAATGGGTACATAACTAGACAATAGTTAGTCGGCTTGGGTAATGCGTGGAACCCTATAGCCGTGGCCTGTGTGACCGCTGCATCACTTGCCATTATGGTCTGTAAACGCAATTATCTTCTGCATAAAAGGAGCGTCTGTATATGTAAGATAAGAATGATCTATTCAATTAAAGATTTATTTCTGTTATAGTTATATGGAGATACTTCCCCGTTATCTATTGAAACTTTGAATGTCTTTCGGGGTACATGGACATTTTGTTAGAAGAGCGCAGAAGAATCTTCTCTGACTTATTGGCTGTTAAAATTTGAATCAATTGCTCTTAAAATTAATAACATATTTTAAAATAACATCTGAATGTCTCAGACTGTATCATAATGAAATCATTGTCAGATGAAATATAATGAACTAGACCGCGCATGCTGAAACCAAGAAAGGGCATAATGGCCTAATAGATTCGATTCTTAAGTGTGTCAAGTTTTTCCTGTGAGTTTAAAATCACAACTAGCGCCTGTAAGAGAATATTTTTACTTTTGCTCGTTATGTGTGTTAATAGTAAGTAATCCGCTATAAACATTAGCATATAATTTACGTTATTTTTAAAGTCATTTTAAATCCCTAATTTTAACATTTTATTTCGCTCAACATAGTGTTTAACTAAAAGAAGATCTAGTTCTCCACAAATCTAAATGTAAACAGCCATAGTGTTTTTTTATATTTCACTTTATCACTTTATTACCAATAAGAAAGACAAAAACGATTTTTATGGTCTCATAACTTTACTTTCGAATTTAAATCCATAAAGTGCTTGAGATTGATGAAGCATTTACAATGAAGAACGTTAACAGCGAAAAAGCTTTAGTAGAAATATAGTTTTACGTAAAATTTTGTAATTAAACTACACTAAATGAACACTTCGTTATAGCACAAATAACTGTGTCCCATTCATTATGACATTTCGATTCATGACGCATATAAGTCAATACAATTTTAATTAAAATAAAACACGAGTTTTTTTTAAAAAATATGAATGGCAGAGTAGTTTGGGTAACATAATGTGATACTTGATTTTTTTTTCTCTCATTCAATTAAGAGCATGTAGACATTTTCTATAAAATATTTAATATTATGGTATGAAACGGTTTTAATTTATGTAACAAAATATAACATCGTTCCATATTTTCCCTCTTTTTAAAACACGAATGCCTTATTAAAGCTTTTAATAATACTGATAGTTTGCTAATAAGCATATCTTTTTACCATTCACAAACGCATAAATTCTTTATAAATTTAATTCTAAACATAATATTTGAGAACATCTCAAAGCTTCAGCAGTTTTTTGTTGTTGACATTTTCAAATTCAATCAATCGCTGGTTTAAGAAGATCAATTACAAAGACGATCTAAATATTACAAAACCCAAAAGTGGTAAGTGTTTACGTTGTTGCTGTTCGCAAGGTAAACTATCATTGGACATCTTAGTTTGTAATGTAAGATGTCATAGACCATCTTAGTTTGTAATGTAAGATGTCATTGGACATCTTAGTTTGTAATGTAAGATGTCATTGGCCATCTTAGTTTGTAATGTAAGATGTCATTGGTCATCTAAGATTGTAATGTAAGATGTCAATTGACATCTTAGTTTGTAATGTAAGATGTCATTGGACATCTTAGTTTGTAATGTAAGATGTCATTGGCCATATTAGTTTGTAATGTAAGATGTCATTGGACATCTAAGATTGTAATGTAAGATGTCATTGGCCATCTTAGTTTGTAATGTAAGATGTCATTGGCCATCTTAGTTTGTAATGTAAGATGTCATTGGACATCTTAGTTTGTAATGTAAGATGTCATTGGCCATCTTAGTTTGTAATGTAAGATGTCATTAGCCATCTTAGTTTGTAATGTAAGATGTCATTGGCCATCTTAGTTTGTAATGTAAGATGTCATTGGTCATCTAAGTTTGTGAGAAGTTTTGTTGCACCAATTGAACAGTTAAATTAGATTTCTAGATACTTCAATTATTATAGACAAATTCTATAAGACCTTTACATCTTTAAAGACTCTGATTTGTTATAACTATTATCAGGAATGGGTTAAAATTATGTTATATGAATTTCTAATCTTTCGTGTTTATTTGCTTGGTGGTGGGGGTAGGGGACTTCGACAGTGGTAAATCGATTTGTAATGCCCCTCACAATGTATGATTCCACTTAAACAAAAATAAAGCAATGCTACTCACTAAACATGCCCCGCCTTCCGTAAGAAGATGAAAAATTCAATCAGGATTCACAACTCAATGACACCCTAAAAATAAAGAACTATTAGGATCTTGAGAGTATTGCTTAGAATTAATTTAACTGTTTTAGTTTTTGTTCTTCATGAAATAGTATAAATTATGGATATTTTAATATGTCTTTCTTTTTTTTATTGTGTGGATTGATTTAAGAAACTATGTGTCCTGTTTAAGTTCATTAAGTTCAATAAACACCAGTTTCTATTCAGTCAATACAGCTACAGCTCTTTATAAATGTCTTGGAGTTTGCCAACGAAGTAAACATTTAATTCTAGCCATTCGACAGAAATGTTCAACATTGGCTTAAAGATGGAGGCGAGTGCCAACCATTTAAACGTGAAAAATCTAAATTTAACAAGACACACGCCTTGGGGCATAATCCACACGTTGTACAAAGGCCTGTTTCCGGTTCTGTGTTTATTGAGTGTTGCGGTCAACGTCCTCACCATAAAGGTTCTCAAACAGCTGGGCTTCAAACACTTCAACAACATCATTTTGTCTGCCATGGCGGTTTCTGATCTGTTTTGTCCAATCACAAGTGTTTTAGCCATCATCGCTGACATCGTGAAAGACTTTGATGTTATTTGGCACGGCTACTTACAGCTGACACGAAGTTTATTCACCAATCTCTGGAAGTACAGAGCCTGGTACCTCAGCATTTATTTAACGGCGCTTCTAGGAGTTGAGAGAGTAATGGCCGCTTGCTTTCCTTCGCTTGGATCACGAGTTTTCCGCCCCGTGAGAGTGAAATATTTCGTGGCTGCTCTCTTATTGTCCGTAGTTGTTTTGTCTATGCCAGATTTCTATCTGTTTTACGACTATTACATTAAATATGACAAGGTAAAATACACACCTACCATTTTGAGCCTGTTGTTTTACTCGCAGCTACGGATCGTGAAAGACGCTCTGACGATAGTTGTCGTTATACTTCCACTGGTTATAATTTTCGTCTGCTCAGTTGTCTTGTACGGCTCGCTTCCCTTGTGGTACAATTTTCATGGACACGTTGAAATGTCGCTCATAAGAAACAGGGAGTTCAAATCCCTGTTCTTTGTGTTTACAATGAAATTTATTTTGTTGATTCCATTCAGTGTTTTGCTTTTTCCCCCATATTTCGTACCAAAGTGGATGTCTTTATCACAAGAACGTCTTAACACCATAGAAGTTATTGTCAACACGTTCAATGTGCTATTTAGCAGCTCAAATTTTTTCGTTAATTATGGTCTTAACGATAGTTTTTCTTCTGTTTGTAAGAAAATACTATGGCGCCGTTGATCCATTTAAGAGTAAAGATTTGAATCAAAAACTTAGTTAAGTCTATAAACATTATAGATTAAATGAACATCAAAATACGAATGAAAATCATTGTAGACACAAAATTGTATAAATAAACTAATTTTTGAATGCATGTTTTGGTTGAATTATTTTCTCCAAAATTTTTATTTTTATTTTTGAACAGAATACTTTATTGTATTGTTCAAGTTGTGAAATAATTACGTCATTGCCTAGCAATTTAAAAATAAATAAATTGCAACTTCAATATAGAATGAATATCTCTACTGATTCGAACGGAACGCCGCCATTTTTAAAAGTAAACTTTGAATATGAGTACTACAATTCTGACGACGATGGCTATTCGCGCGCTCAACATCTGCTGTTTTTCTTAACGTCTGCAATCTTGTCAAGATTCTTCTGTGGTCTACTCAGTTCAATTGGCATACTTGGCAACATAGTAACCATCATGGTTCTGGTCAAGCACGGAAGTTTCGGTGACACGACTAGCATGCTCCTGACCGCTGTAGCCATATGTGACGTCATTTATCTCCTGGAAGATTTTTTTAAAGAATGGCATCGGGCTTTAATGAGGATTGATCCGGACCTGGCTGAAAATTTTCTTAAAATGTTTTATGCAAAAATATTCACGCCTATAAACAACATTTCCATTAAAATTCAAATTTTTCTAGTGGCTGTCATCGCTGTGGAAAGACTTGTTGCGGTGTCGTTTCCATTTTTGGTTTCTCGAATGTTCACACGCTTCAATGTCAAGGTCGTCATTGTTTTCTCCATCGTGTACACGAGTTTATTCACATGGCCAACCTATGTTTTAGTCAAGGAGGATTCCATGGATTCTATAACAGTCCAAGACTTTGCCGGAAAAATTTATTTCTTTGTCATAATTCTCTTGGTGTTTTTGTACTTTGTCCCTATGTTTATTATTTTATTCAGCAACATCGCCATAGGTATCAGAATTTATCAGTCGTCGGTTAACTTACGTTACCAGAAGTCGGTGACTGTGTCATCCAAGAGACAAAAAGAACTGAAACTGTTTAAGATGTTGTTTATTATTTGCAGTTTCTCATTCCTGGCATTTTGCCCGAAAGTTTTCATATCGTTGACTTTTATTTTTTACTTTGGTTTTCCACTCAAGTACCAGAACTTACTTGTAGGCACATGCTTTCATCTGTACGCTTCGTCCACTTTCATCATCTACGCCACGATGAGTACTAAATTTTCCAAGGCGTTCAAACAACTTGTCTGTGGTAAAAGAGCTAGTTTTAAATAAAACATGAAGTAAACATCGAGAAGTTTCCACGATTATTCAAATTTGTCTTCACAAGTTTTGTGAATGAAGGGAGTGGTTAGGATTATTAATTTTAATGCAAACAATGTATCGTCAATTACAAAACTTGGGGATTTAGAAAAACAGCACAAGTTTATTTATGCTGCTTCGCTCAATGTTAAAATAAAAATTATAATTATCTTCTAAAAGCAAATTTCATCCGAATAACCACTTCTTTTTTAAAGGTATTTATTATTATTATTATTCTATGTAAAAAAATTTTTTACCGCATCTGTCAAATGATTAAAAAATTTCTTATTAATAGAGAACAACTATTTTCTTTTCGCTTAAAGATATTTTACATAATTATTCTTAAAGGATGAATTTTTTTTCTTGAACCAACAAAACCTGCATAATTAAATTATTATATAATAATTTTTTTTCTTTGTTAGATTTTCTGAATACTTTCTGTTGTAAAAATCAAAGATTATCTTAAAATTCAAAGCAAATTTTAAAATTAATTATGCTATCTTGGATACAAGCTTCGTACCCGTTCAAGTGAATTTGAAGAGTTGAAACTTAAGTGATGTTCTTTTCTTATAATTATTATGTTGCTAACATATATTATAAAGCTAAGAAATTTTTTGTCAGCACCATAAAAGAGGGAAGAGCCTTTATAACACCTATTTATTTAAGTTACAAATTTTTGTGTTCGTCTGAAAAAATAAGTGTTTTAAACGAATCTTTATCACAGTGGGTTATCGCAAAATTACACTGTGATGTATATATAGAGGTGGAACATGCGCTTTAGTTGATCAATCCTCAATTTTTTCTTTGGAATCAAATTTTTAGTCACTATAATGTAACCCTACTACCTTCTATAATACTAATGATGTTTGAATTGTGTGACAATGAAATTCGTTTGAAATATACATAATATATGCATGTGTTTTTCTATCTCATTTTCTAATTTAAATTCAAAAACACTATA
>MUZC01003241.1:14743-35259 GCA_002072015.1 Radix auricularia
ATGAAAAGCTCGTGCTCCTGAAAAAAAAAAGTGATTTATAAATTCATAACTTATTTAGACATTTAGTTAGCAATGACTGACTGACTTATAAAAGATTTTTTACAAAGTTACAAATGTTAAAATATCAATGGTGCTAACAATTTAATGTAGAGGCATAACATTTTATTAATTTAAATCAATTGAAAATATTATAATTATCTTATTTTTAATGAAAAAACTGCCTGGAAAATAATGGAATATATTATATGCATAAATGTTAAATTATTTACACAATATAAATGAGATGCATACATGTTAAGATATATACACATTATACTTAAGATTAAAATTAATGTGGGTAAATAAAAAAAATATGATTCTGAAAAAGAATAAACAACAAAAAAAAGAGTTAGAAACAGTCATTCTACAAATTAATAAAATGTCACTAAA
The DNA here is from genome assembly GCA_002072015.1 of Radix auricularia. NCBI lineage: Eukaryota > Metazoa > Mollusca > Gastropoda > Lymnaeidae > Radix > Radix auricularia. Next base: position 15,173 of record MUZC01003241.1, read on the forward strand.
AAAACTTAACATTAATCACATATTTTACTTATAATTACAAATAATAAAACATAATTTTTTGCAAACTGAAAAGAAACAAAAGAGAACAGTATTAAAAATCATATCAAGGTACTTTTCATTTTAAGTACTGATAAATTATTGAAAATATCCATATATGTTAAGGTATATACACAGTACACTTATGATTCAAAATAATTTGGGAAAATAAAAACAATAATATGATTCTGAAAAGAAAAAAAAAGAAAAAATAATTAGAAACAGTAAAAAATTATTTTACAAATTAATAAATGTTACGGAAGATATCTAACATTTATCACATTTGTTATACAAAAAATAAAATATAATTAAAAGCAAACTGAAAAGAAACAAAAGAGAACAGTATCAAAAATCACATCAAAGTACTTTTAATTTTAAGTACTGATAAATAATTGAAAATATGCATACATGTTAAGGTAAATACAAAGTACACTTATGATTAAAATTAATTTGGGGAAGAAAAAAAATATTATGATTCTGAAAAGAAACAAAAAAAAAATTAGAAACAGTAAAAAGTTAACTCTATTCATTTCTCTTATATAGAATGCGTACATTTATGCACGCTGTATTTTTAGACAAGTTATTTTTTTTATTTCTTTATATTTTTATTTGTTTTGATTTAATTTTAACGTATTATTGAATAAAACTAATTAAAAAACCAAACAAATAAAAATTTGTTATGATTTTGATATTATTTTTAAATTCGAAACGACCGGACGTGATGCGCCGAGAGACGCTAAGCTTAGCCATTTTGTGTAGGACGAAAACCGACGTGGCTGCTAAAAATATTTTAAAATATTGATATTATCGGTGAATTTATTGACAAATTTCTATTTAAATCTTACGAAGAGTGCTTGGAAACCTAGAATTAAGTTATTTTGATAAGAATTTTGAAGAAAATCATATTTTGCAACCTATCGGAAAAGCAACTATAACAAAGGTTAGTTTTCGAGTGTTTCATCTTTCACAGATTTTCGAGTTTTTTAAAATTTTAATAAAGTTATCAATCTAAGTTTTTGTTATTAGTTATCCAGAAATAAATAAACACCATTTTAAAGTGCATTTAGAGAAATTACATAATTTTATATTATGTATTTATTTTACTATACTAATAATTTCATAACTAGTTATTCTTAACAACGGTTGCTAAGTAATGTAAACAAAAGAAAGTTTTCTGATTTCTATTAAATATTAGATACTAAAGAAAAATTTTTTGCATGCCATTATAGTCCTAATGGCTTTACACAATATTGAATATTTTGAAAAGTTACAAATTGTGTAGTTTTTTTTTTTAAATTTATATTAATTATTCAATTATGCCAAAGCCTATTTTTAAAAAAAATAATATGACATCATTGCATAGTCAACTCATTTCTTTTTGTTATATTCCCAGGGCAAACTCTTATGCTGTTCATGATGATGCCCCCCAGTCTCTATTCCAAACTTTCTCCAAGCCAGAAAGAAAGCCAGACTACATATCTGGGAAGAAATTCAACTGGATAATTAGATGAGTGTGAGGCAGTTTCTACATCCACAAGATTTCAATGAATTGTTTTTTTTACCTTGGATTTGGTTGAAACATTTGTCAACTATACCAATTAATATTCTTCAAACCTGGTACCTACTAAGCCATTTATCAACTGTCATCAATGGTTTATTTGATGGTTCAGCTGATGAGTTCTACACATTTCTTGGACACCAAATGTATATGTGAATAATACATATATCCAGTGTTCAAAAATATTAGACGACTTCAACTTTGTCAAAACACAAGGCTATCATGTGTTTTTAAAAATACTCTTCAAACTGGATACAAGTTGCTAAAATACTTTTTGGTCATAGGAATATGTGCAGGTGGAACAAATTCTAAAAATGGAAATGTTTTCCAAATGAACTTGAGGGACATAAATATCTAAGAAATGAAATCAAAGCGAGATGATATGAGATGGATAGCGGCTGTACAAATTTAACATTTAAGTGGAGAGACAATAAACACAGCCTCTCTTGTTTCCAATTACAACTCATTGAATGGATTTTAACTTGTTAACAGAAGAACATAAGTTGAATGAGTTTTAGACCATTGCTTGTGAGACAACCAGATATAATCATCTAATAACTTTATGTGAAATTTTGATTACAGTGACCAGCTTAAACATAAATGCAACACCCTAAATGAATGTCCTAAGAAAAACACAAAGGTGTTACAAAACACTTTTCTTCCATTTGATTGAAATTACTAGGATGAAAGTTGTATTCTCTTCCATAGTGGACTAAAGAAAATCCTATCATAAAGGAGTTGATTCGCCGCCCAACCGTTACCTCCAGATACATTTCACAGAGCACTAGGTGGATTGCAACATGTTGATATTATTCCAATTTCTTCAAATGCTAATACTAAAGTACATACGGGTACAGCACACTGTGCAGATTAAAAATATTAAATAGAAATTGTGAACTGTGTGCTAAATCTTGAGGGAAGATAAAATAGAAATTTCAGATGTGACACTTACCTTAGTTTATTTAAATAAGACAAGAAATTTTCATGAGGATTATCAGTTATAATTGTGTGCATTCATATTTATGTTGGAGAAAAATTATTGCCAATTTTTATTGTGGTAATGTGAATTTTTAAAGGAAATCTTTGAAGGTAAGGCATTTTTAAAAATTATTTCCCCTTTTTATATACTTAACAAAAAAAAGTGTAAAAAAATCATTTGCAGTTATAATTACTTAATTTTTTCAGGAATGATACAAAAATGAATTTACTTTCCTTACAAAGTAAAAATATTAATTTTTTTGAAAAAACTGTATTTTTTTCTTTATTTGGGTCTGATGAAAAAAAAAATAAAAAATATTTTTTTTAAATATGGTCAGGTAATTTATTTTTCAAATTCAAAATACTTAATCAAATGTTGACAAACCATTAATTTTCAAATACCTCATTCAATTTCCTACAAATTAATCTATTACATGATTAACTTTGGACCTCAAGTTTTAATGTTATTGAGCTTTTTGTAGGGTCATTAAAAATTTGACAAAAAAGGGAGAAAATCAAGGAATGTAAAGAGTTAAGGAAGATATCTAACATTTATCACATTTGTTATACAAAAAGGAAAATATAATTAAAAGCAAACTGAAAAGAAACAAAAGAGAACAGTATTAAAAATCACATCAAGGTTCTTTTAATTTTAAGTACTGATAAATAATTGGAAATATGAATATATGTTAAGGTGTATACAAAGTACACTATAGATTCAAATTAATTTGGGGAAAAAAAATAGTATGATTCTGAAAAGAAACCAAAAAAAATAATTAGAAACAGTAAAAAGTTATTTTACAAAAGAATAAATGTTAAGGAAGATATCTAACATTTATCACATTTTTATACAAAAAATAAAACATAATTAAAAGCAAACTGAAAAGAAACAAAAGAGAACAGTATTAAAAATCAGCATTTCAAGCATGCATTATTAGAAGAACAAATAACCTGAAACAAAATCTAAAAATTTATATACAATATACATCCTGAAATGACCTGAAATTAAAAATGACCTGAAACATTCACAACAAAACATGCATGAAACTGAAATCTCCCATTAAGGCATCTGTAATTAAGGAGGTAAGAGGAATGTCATGAGTGTCATCAGCACTATAGACAACATCACAACACTTCTTATTTTTCGTAAGTAAATAAACTAACTCCCCCTCAAATACCTTGTCTTCTCCATCTACATGCCAAACATGCCTGATAGGTAAGGGCAGGCCTTCTACACTACTCTGCAATAGGGAAGTAAAATTTTCTTTAGTACCTGGGAGAAGACTTGAAAAGACATCATCATCTAACCCTAAGCCAGAATCAAGACTGACTCTAACAGTTCTTTCTAATCTATCTCTATCAGTCTTATCCCTTTTCTGTGCTTCACCTGTCTGTCTTAAAATAGCTAACTGTTTCATTAATAAATTCCTACCCTTTAAAACTTTAACATGCCTACGAGCAAAACTTATAACAAATCTAATTAAACTTTCCTGTTCGGAGGCAGTTTTCCCAACCAACCAGTCCATTGTCCTGTTAGCCTGGCACTTGACCATCGCATCAATAAAGGCCATGGATGCGTTGGGAGCTCTCTTAAACTGGGCATCTACCATTCCCAACACACGCTCACAGTTGATGTTGTGGACTGGAGCGGATGCCGTCCGTGCGTGCCATCAGATCTGGTTGAGGGTCAGCTAACTCTCCATCTAAATAATCCCCTAACTGCCTAAGAAGAACTTTTAGAAAACATTTAGCAAGAAGTGTAATGATAACAAACGGTCACTTTCCTCAGTTTGTATGTTCCTGAGCTGGAGGAGAACATCATCCTGTACTAGTGGGCTCAGAAACACATCATGGTCCATGGTGAGGACAAGTGACGGGGTCATTTCAATCTCTCTTAACGTGGACATGCACGTTTTAATAAGGGGGGTCTGTGACAAGAAAAAAAAAGAAGACATTATTAGTGGATTATTTAAATAGACAGATTTTCTTTTCTGGTGATGGCTATTACTTTTTAAAATAAACAACACATACCATTTCAAGGTGCTTTAAGCCACCAGGATTCTTGTAAAATTGGGTCATCCAAGGGCCAGTCAAGAGCTTCCCAAAGAGACCAAGAAAAAATGTATTAAAATTTAGAATACATTCAAATTATGGACCGTGTAAAATTCTGACAGTAAAAGATGTTTAAAAAAAAACATTACCTAAAGCTCTCAACTGCAGAAAAATGTTGGGGTTGTCAAGATCCTTCTTAATGGCCGAAGCCAACCCCACAGCAGTTGAGTACCTGGTCAAGTACTGGGACAAGAGGTCCTTCAGGTGGACAATTGTCCCAGCTAGGTGGAACAAGACATGGAGTCTGTTCCCCACATAGCGTACTATGACACCCAGGTGTAGCTGAGATCTCTCCAGGAAGGCCTTAAACTCCGCTGGATCCCCTGACTTCATCTTGTATCTGTAAATGCAAACAAAATAAATTTTTCGTATTTGACATTTGAAGCTTTGCACATAAAACATGACATATAGTAACAATATGAAAAAACGTGACACAGTAATAATTAGAAAAAACATGGCATATAGTAATAATTAGAATAAACATGGCATATAGTAAAAATTAGAAACAAAATGGCATATAGTAAAAATTAGAAACAACATGGCATAAAGTAATAATTAGAAAAAACATGGCATATAGTAAAAATTAGAAACAACATGGCATATACTAATAATTTGAATAGAACATAAAGAAATATAATTACCTCAATTTTGACACAGCATAAACTAGGTTTGCTGCGCATCCCTCGCTTCCAAAAACATTACCCTTAATCTCCCACTCAACATCTAAAGCTTTCAGCTCCTTTCTAGCCTGAGTGGCCATGCCGTCCAGTGGGTGAAAGTGGCACTTCAGCTGTACAAGCTTCTTCCCCAGCTTCTCCTCCAGCTGCTGGGACACACACTTGTTCACCCTGGCTCAATCGCTTAGAGTTGCCTGGAGGGAGAGATTAAAGGTATACAGCACGATATGCTGTTGAATTTTGTGAAAGGAGGAGTAAACAGAGGCAATGTCTTGAAGCGCACTCATGAAATGCTCCAAGTAGTCCTCATTCTTACCGCCTGCTATGCCAGCTGTCTGGAGAGTGAGGCTCTGACCATCAGCTGAGATGTTGCAAGCGTTAATGTGCTGACCGTCAAGAGGTGTGGGGTCTCAGGACAGAGTAACAGTACTTGCCTTAAACAATACCTCACCAACTTGAAGGTCAGAGAGGACTCCCAGCTCAAAGGCCATGGATGCAGCTGTAGATGCGCATGGGATGTCTGACATGGTATGTCCGGTGAGCTCTCGAACGACGAAGTCAATCACCTTTCCAGCTTTCTCGACAGGCACCTGGTTAGAAATGCTGTGGTAAACACATTTTCTCATTGAGGCATTGTAAGTGTGTCTTTGCTTACCAACTTTACCTTGGATGCCTGGAGTCCTAGAGGATGTCGTGATGACTACTCTACCCTTATCAGATGCCTCCATCAACTCATCTACCTTCAAGAGTGCCTCCCTCCTTTCCTCTGCAGTCGCTTTCAGCGTGGCCTTGAGATTCAACACCTCCTGCTTCAGTTGGCTGACCTTCTTCTCCAAAGTCCAGTTTCTTCTTCTCAGGAGACAGCTATTTTCCACCTGCAAAGTTGAATTTCCTACCTCACGCTCCAAGGTTGAGACCCTGGTTCTCAGTGCTGACCTCTCACGTCTTAGTTCAGCAACCCTCTCCGTCTTTCTTTGGATGGTCTGGGTCCATACCTTATACTTAGGGGCAATCTGAAAGGACTTAGCAATTAATTTAGATTTTTTAAACTCATTTTCTAGTAAAAGGCACCTGGCTCTACAACTTTGCCTCATAGAGTAGCACCGAGGACAGTCAGAACGCAACACTGTTTTCTGGGCGGCTACCTCAAAAGGCTGTTGAGGCATCTGTGGAATAATAATTGCATTGTTATCATCTAAATCTAATACAGGAGTAGGAGAAATGTCAGAAGAGCTGGATGGCTCCATCGTTATCTTCTTTTGCACTGGTTTTCTTGCACTTGCAGGCTGAAAGAAAAGTTCCTGGATTTTCACCCAGTTGTCATTTAAATGTTTTTAAAACAGAAATATTTTGAACAAAACGATTAAAATTGGAACGAATCCCTGTCTGGTTTTAAACATAGATAGGATCTCTCCCATAGGCTTCATCCAGTGCAGTCACAGCAGCCTGCATCCCCTCCCTCTTGCTAGTACATAAAGGTAGAAAGCATAGCCCATTCTAATAACGCCTGTCTCTTCGTCTTGGGCAAAGCTTTCTACCGAACTCTTAAAATTAAGGCTTACAGACATTCTTGCTAGACTAGGAATGACCTAACAGAAGAAAAAGAATTATTCTTAATTTTATTTACTTTAAAATTATTATACAAAAATATGTTTAATTTTAATTTTTTAAAAATTTATTCATAAATTAATATTGATATTTTCATTATTGTATTGTGACAATCATAAAAATAATAATATATTTTATGATTTAAACAATAAATTAAAACAACAACAATTATTATTACTAATACAAGTGTTTATTCATTAACTTAATGGATTTCATTGATTTATTTCCATCGGCATCGGATGTCCATTCATTCATCTGTATACTGTATGTACTATATTTTAAATTTTTTTTTATTAGATCGTTATTTGACTTATTTTTTATTTCATTGTTTGTTTTGATATTTTATTTTAAAATATTATCATTAATTCCATATTATTTTAATATAAACTTCATTGTTTAATTTGTATTTATTCCGATGTTTAATGATTGCAAATATGTATTGGTGTATAGGCTTAAGTTATTTGAAGTCTTTTGTGAGAAAACTATCGTGCCGGTGAATAAGAAAAAAATCGGTCATCTTTTTTTTTACGGTGCCGATGTTCTGTGAAAATTAGATAGGTCTACACAGCTTTTTGGCAAAGGCTTCAGTAATCAAATCAATGATTTTCATAACAGAATTCATATGTTAAATTTGCGCGAATTAGTCAGAGTAAGTTTTTGTAACTAAATACAACATAATTGAGAAAATAGTAGCTTACTAATAGTGAAAGAAGCACAGAAAAATATCCAGCGAACACCACGTTGCTTGGAAAGTGAAAGCGTCACCGGAAGACAATTAATTAACGTACTGGATAACAAAATTCATTTGTTTTTCTATTACAATGACGTAAAATGAGTATTTTGGGGGTCACCGGAGAGCAAATAAAAAAATTCCGTTTTTCCGTAAATTTACGACATGCGCAGAGCGATGCGCAAACGAGTATCGAAGTGCCTATCCAGATAATATTACTTATTATTTTATTTAATGAGGACAGTAGATTAGTAATATTCATTGTTTTTCAACCAACACCCTACTTATGTTTTATATTACCAAAAAATTCAGCTTTAAGAATCTTTATTATATTTTGTGGAACACTGGGGCATTATTTTGGCCTTACAATGAAGAACTTTCAGATATGTTCACAACTTTTGTTTTCTTTCTCCAGGCAAAATCCAATTCCAAGGCATTGACGAACGCGCAACGCCAACGTTTGTACCGTGAAAGGCAAAATGCTGACTCTCAGTTGCGAGCAGCCTATCTTCAATGCAAACATGAAAAGTATGAAAAGGACAAGGAGACAGGAACAAGAAAGCTAGTGAAAGACATGACACCACGGGAACAAAGGAAAGAAAAGAAAGCTTGGCGGACTAGATACCACAATAGTAGAATGAAAAGGAAAGCACAGTTAGTAATTGATAAAGCATCGGTTTTCCCATCACTGTCAAATTCTAGCTCTTCACCTGTGGGGCCATCTCGACAGAAAAAGGCATAATAAAAAATGAAGGCTCAGGAGAACCAACAACTTCAAATACAGGTATCTGAATTGAATAAGGAGATGGAAGCCTCTGAGAAAAGACTTAAGAACTTAAGGAAGCAAATAGAAAGATCTGCAAACAAATCAAAGGACAACAAATGTGCTACTCCTAGATCGAAAGCAAAGAAGTTCCTCCTCAAAGAAAACATTATAGTAAGTAAAACTTCATCATCAGTAAGAAGGACCTTAGAGTTTCATTTTGCTGTCATGAGTGAATTCAAAGAACAATTAAAAAAGAAGAAAAACCCATCATTATCATCAGTTGCTGCAGGCAAAATTTTGAAGAAATACCGTTTTAAGAAGATGTTTGAGCAGGAAGCTAATGTTGTTCGGATAAGGAAAAAGCATTACAAGAAGCAGGGCACTTTGATACAAAAGATACAAACCTCTGCAATTCAAAAATTTGTCCAGGAAAAAAAAGACACCATCACCAGACATAAAATAAAAAAACAAAGAAGGTAAAAATAACTTTTTGTAAAATAAATTTTAGTTTTAACTAACCAAAGTAAAAGATAGTTACAACTTGCATTGTAAATTATTTAAGTAGCCTTTAATTTACATTTATATCTTAAATATTCTACTTAGTAGAATGAAGTTTCCAATGTGATTTTGTGAAAAAATCTATTGGTAAAAATGTGTAAAAAAAGTAAATATCTGGACAAATTTCTATTGGATATGCAACTTAATATTTAAGTTTATAAATTGGCAACATTGGTATAGGCATACATGCTAATACATTAGGCAAAAGAATTTGGCAATGTTTAGATTATCTGCAGTTTAAAGCATGCTATAAAAATTTTCTACATGGTCCTCTTGATAAAAGCCATGCTTCATCTTTTTACTGCATTTTTTACAGTAAAAAATAATCAGTTAATTTAGAATTTCATTTTTTTAAAAATTGTTCCTTTTTTTCTCCTTTTTATAAAAGATGCATGACAGGGTCCCTTTCAAGCCTCTACAAAAAGTTTGTATCTGAGTGCAAAGAGACCCAGCAGCCATCCTTTACTATCTTTTTCAGGCTCAAGCCTTTTTGGGTCCTCCAACCAATGGATAAGGACAGAGCAACATGTCTTTGTGCAGCTTGTGAGAATGTAAGACTGGTGGCCATGTCATTGAAGCGAGGAGGAGCTTTGGAAACTTTAGTTGTTGAAATACTTTTGAGAAATTTGTCTTGTGATACTAACAATAAGGCATGCATGTACAATGAGTGCAAAATGTGCAAAGACAAAAGATTATCAATTACATATATCAATGATTTTTTAAAAGGTGAAATGATTGCCTTTCATCTTTGGGAAACTCATTCTGAGCTTTATCTCAGTGATACATATCTTTTCCAAGGCTTATCATCAGTATCTTACAGCTGCAAAAAAGGTGTTTGCCTCTTATTGTGATTTGTATGTTCCGGGAGAACACAATTTAGATAAAGATGATGTTGTCAGATTTCTCTTTGAGAAAGAAGTAATGGCCCTCTGCACACACAAAAGTTATATGGGCATATGGCAAATTTTTGGGCTCGCAAGTGTATTGAAGATGCCAATCTTTTCAGTTTATCCTAAAGGCACTGACCCAGGAACAAGATTTCACTACCACAGATGGATCAAACCCAGAGTAAAAATTAGTAATGATGAGGCAATGATCTTGTGGACTTCCACAAGAGTAAATCGCAAGTCACTGTATTGGTGTCCAAACCATTTCGTGCCATTGGTTCCATACAATAAGAAATGTTGAAGACAATGTATTTAGTTAATGAAATTTATTCATTTAATATGGCCTTTGTCCAGTTAACATGCTTTTTTCTTTTTTTTTTTTACTTAACATATTCTGTACTCTTAAAATTATTTACTTGTTACAATCTAAGAAGGCATGTCCATTATCATAAAATGCATTTTGTGTTCCAATTACGAAAACATTTCAGACATTTAAAGATAGAAACAATGATAACTCACTGGTGTAACCAAGAGTTCACTGGTGTAACAGTTAAGTCACTGGTGTAACAGTTAAGTCACTGGTGTAACATGTACTAAGTTCACAAATAACTACTTTGTTATTTATCAGAATTCTTTCAGGCTGCCTATTATCATTAATTAGATTGTGTTCTGATTTATTATAAAGATTTGTATGTTACTACTTACTTTTAAGCATACTTTCATGAACATAATTGGTTATTGTTTTTATTAATGTTTTGAACTTTGTTTTTTCAACAACCACTTATAGCCTTTGTCATTTATTGCATGTCTCAATTTTTTATTATAAATCAAATTTAGTTGTTTTTTTAATAAATATATTTGTATTTTGGTTTTAAATATGTGTTTTCAGTCTTTGTAAAATGTTGCGTTACACCAGTGAAATTGAAATGCGATGCATGACCATAAAACCGCTACTGTAAAACAAAAACATGGAGTCAATGTCTAATTTTTTAAAAATATAGTATTTAAATAGTCACTGATTACTATCATAAAGAAAAATCGCATGGAAAATAACTTTCATTTTTTAAAATTTCATTGTGCCAAAAATGTAAAATTTTTGAAAAACGCCCATTTACGTTGGAATATCTGAAATTTTGCGGATTGGAAAAAAAGTAGCAAATGTAAGTTAATAAAAACGTGATAATAAATAAACAACTTTAAGATAATTAATTTTTCAAAAAAATATTGTTTTTCAAATCATTAATAGGTTATCTTTTTTGGCACTTGTAAGTCTTTCATCTTCCAGTTCTTGTATGTTGATGTTACAAATGTTACATATTTTATTTTTATGGATTATTTTAAAACTTGTATTCACTGACTTTATGACTGTCAAAGTTCCTTCAACATTTTATCCAAAGAATAAAAATTAATATTCAAAATTAAGTACAATGGTGCTGAAGCACTGACTTACAGTCATACTGATAGCTAAACATATTTTTTATACAACATCCTTTAGATTATATAGACTGTAAAGCAAATGATTGCTGTTTTAAATAGATATTATTGATTATTACTGAAAAAACATGAAATTTTTTGAAAATGTTTATACATATATTTTATTTTATCTCCAGATTTTCATATATAATTATTTAATTTATCAACAATGTAGCGTAATATATTTTAAATTGAATAACTTACCATCAAATCACATTTTGGCTGTAGCAGATATTATTTTGGTTGTCTCTAATATCAGCAGTTGTTGTACCAACAGTTAAAAAATGTGTTAAACTTAAATTTTACTATATAAACCCTCAATACACAAACTAAAAAATAATTCTAAAAAAATATTTTTAATTTTGATAAAGAACTCATCATTTTATTAAGGGTCTGATTAATTTTAAAAGATTGGAAATTATAACAAGACATTAATAGAAATGGTGAAAAGTACACAGTTTTTATTCATAAGAATAAATTAAAATATTTATTACAATATTACAAGTCCTTAAAACTGAAAAAAGAAAAGACCCTTCTTCCCACACAGACACACATTAATAGTTATTTTAATTGTACAGACCGTTATTCCATATTGAAAATTATTGTGTCTTACACTTATTCAGGGTATATGTCAAGCCTTGCATTTTTATTAGGGTTTTAAATGTTGATAGAGCATTGAATTTCCTAGTATCCTTTTGCAACTCGTTCATTGTATCTTTCCAGATAAAAAGAAGGTGATTTTGTTTTTGTCTTTTCGTGCATACAGAATAAAGTTGTTTTTTAATCACTATATCTCTCAGAAGGTTGTATTAGATTATCTTCACATTGCATATCCAAGCTAGAATTAATTGCCTCACGTATTATAACTACATCAATTTTTGTTCTTCTATTTTCTAGTTTTTTTAAGGTTTAATGAATCAATTAACGGTGTTTCTCTTGTCATTTTTTAATTATTCTTCAGTGATAAATCCATCCGATCTTTTTAAGAACGTTTTCCAGTTTATCGATGTTTTCTTTGGTAGATGGGACTATATAATAGACACTTATTCTAGCACAGATCTCACACATCAAAGTAAGGTTTTATATTCTTATTACATTAATAAATGTTTCTCCTTATAAAGACAAACGTTTTATTGTATTTTTAAATTACTTCAATGAAACTCCTAAAAAATTTTCATCTTTAGTTTTGGATTACGCAGTTGTTGTTTGCCATGAATAAAATGTCTTGCCCTAGTGTTTCGTGTACTTTTTAAAAAAAATTTTAAAAACTTTTCTGGGTTTACAGTCATACTCCAATAAGATTCCCATTTTATTAATTCTTCTGAATCACTTCATAAGATTTTGTCTTCTTTCTTTGACTCAATTGTTCTAAAGATTATACAAACATCAGTGACACTTGCTTGTGGTTAAAATAATGTCGAATATATATATATTCATTAAAAAGAGAAGTTTCTTGTAGAATTACTGAGTTAACCTTTGTAGATGCTGACTTAGGACCTTAAATTATTACAGTTAGCACTCTATCCAAATAGAATTCTTGGATCCAATAAAGTTGGGAACCAATAATCCAAGTCAGTTAAGATGTTTGCGTAAACTACATTGGTAAAGTTTGACAGATGCCTTTGAGATATCCAGTAATATTGTATCTATATGATGATTAGTAAGTGTTTGACAAATCTTTAATAAAATCTGTATTTCTTAAAGCCATGGTGAAGTGGGCATAGGGCCCTACTTAAGTATATCTTGTGTGGTCTAGAAATGTACAATGGATACTAGAAAGTAATACAGGTCTATAATTAACACTTTTTCTAGAGGGACGATATACGTTAACTTGTTTCCAATCCTGGGACACACTTTGTGCTTCTTTAGTGCATAGAAATAAAATCTTTCTTTTTTTAAAAAAATATTTTTTACCCAATATTTATTTGCCAATTTTTTATTTTACAGTTTTGTTAATGCAATTGTTATGTCCATGTCTTAGCCGATTTGTGGCTGTTATAATCTGCTATGAGAGTTAACTCTTCAAAGAAAAATAGGTTTTTAAAATGTTTTTATTATTTCCTTTTGATTACCTTGTTGAGTCCTTGAAAAAACAATTGTAATCTTAAAGCCAATAACTTTGGACAATCGACTGTGCAAATTATATGCAAGTTTGGAATATATTCTTTTAACGGGAGAGACTAATTTCAGCTCAAACAAGCCATGTAAAGTGCGTCAAACTGAAATATTTTACGCTTACAAACAGACAAACAGAATGGCTCACTAATTAAAAGCGTGTAATCATAAAGACATAAACTTAATTACAAAATGAAAACTATCTAATTTAGCTATAAAAAAATTATTGGTCGTGTGCATACATACCAAATAATCTTCTGTGCTGAAGAAGTCTCAGTAACAAATAATATATAAGGTGCCAAAAATGAACATACAGACAATTAAAATCTGAGTCCAAATACTTTTATTTTTTTACACGTCAATTGATAAAAATATAGAATTCTATTAACAACTTATCTTAGATCAGATTTGGCTCTCTAAGCGAGGTAAACTATAAATGTAGCTGCTGATGTCGACATTAAAAGTTATATTCCTACTTTACTCCGTACTTATGAAAATATAGGAATAACTCGACACCCACTGAAATATAGAGTTATACTTCTAATGTTTCCTTATCTTACAATTAGTATCTATATCTTGAATTATCGTTACACAAAATAATTACTGAAATATTGCTTGATATGAATAGCAAATTAATTAATTGTTTCCTAATTTGACGTCTTGTTTCTATGAGTCCAAATTGCTTATTATAAAGGTTTCATTAATATTATAATTTCTCGATTACAGTTACTACTATTGACGATTAATTTTCCATTACTCTCCCCTTTTTATAATTCGTATCAGCATTTCACTGAAAAAATATTAAACAAAATGAGGGGTAGGACTGCAATCAGGCTTATAAAAAATTCAATGGAAAAGACGTAAACAAGGTAAGGGTTAGCCTGACCGGACGCAACAAAACAGCGAACGTTTCGGCAAAGAGCCTTTATCAACGAACATACAAGACTCAAACAAAACGAAAATAAAAAATGAAGGAACTTAGCTGTGGTGAAATCCAAAGTATCCAAAAAAAAAAAAAGATACTTTGGATTTCACCGCAGCTAAGTTCCATCATTTTTTATTTTCGCTTTGTTTGTGTCTTGTATGTTCGTTGATAAAGGCTCTTTGCCGAAACGTTCGCTGTTTTGTTGCGTCCGGTCAGGCTAACCCTTACCTTGTTTACGTCTTTTCCATTGAATACTGAAAAAATATACACAGTTTTGTCCCCTTGTATATCAGTAAAATTGTACCTTTAAAATGATAAGTTTGGACTGAGAGTATTAATATGATAACACGTTTCATACACGCGCTATTCTAGTGAAAATTTCAAGAACCATGCGCAGGACTACATCTGGGCGGTGGGATAGTGCCTTTGGTGTCAAAGTCTGTGGGTGGGGGGGGGGTGAATTTTTTTTAAAAGATAATCTAAATAACGAAGGTACAATCTAGAGAAAATTGTAGCTTTTTGTCCAAATCCATGAGTTAGGGGATTGTTATTGATCTTTCATGCTGGGTTAATAAAGTGAAATTTAAAATGATAATCAAATTTGAAGAAATATTAATTTTAATTAACGTAGCTTCTCTCTTAGTCAAAGTAGCTTCTGTTTTTATTAAATTAAGCTGCTGCCTTTAGTCAATCGTAGCGTTCACATATATTCAATGTAGTATCTGCTTTTATCCTATGTAGTTTCTGCCTTTAGTCCATATAGACTCTGTCATGTGACACTATAGTTTCTGCCTTTAGTCAACGTAGTTTCTGCCTTTATCCAATGGTAGATTTTATGTGTAGTTAATTTTGCTTCTTCCTTTAGTTAAAGTGACTTTCCTATTAGTCAATGTTTCTTTCTGGTAGTTTCTAATTTAAGTCAACGTTTCTGGATTTAGACAATGGTAGCTTATATCTTTAGTCAATATACTTATTACTGCAGTTCTGTAACAATATATTTATAATGCTAATAGTAATATTCTTATGTATTTATAAAATGTTTAACCCTTTCCATTATACAACCTAGAAACTTCTTATAAAAAATTGATTTTTAAACATATTTTCTTACCTCTAATTTTATACGAGGTAAAAATTTTAGATGTCTAGGACCATCAGACATAGTTAAATTTTTTCTTCACTGACTGAACTCCCTTAAACACGAGGATGTTGTCATCGATGGCTGGCGTGAACACGGGATGCCCGTTGAATGTAAACAATAGCAGACGAATAGAGATGGTATATAAAGAGATAAACTAAAAATGCATTAATTTAAATATAGTTCATTCGATTGATCTGAAATTTTGATTCAATGCATTTTCATCCAAGATATATCTGTAGTAAGCGTCTGAGATCTCTAGGACCATCATAAGTGGTCTATATTTACGTTGGAATATCTGAAATTTTGCGGACTGGAAAAAAAGTAACAAATGTAATTTAATAAAAACGTGATAATAAATAAACAACTTTAAGATAATTAATTTTTCAAAATTTTTTTTTAAAAAATCATTAATAGATTATCTTTTTTGGCACTTGTAAGTCTTTCATCTTCCAGCTCTTGTATGTTGATGTTACAAATCTTACATACTTTATTTTTATGGATTATTTTAAAACTTGTATTCATTGACTTTATGACTGTCAAAGTTCCTTCAACATTTTATCCAAAGAATAAAAATTAATATTCAAAATTAAGTACAATGGTGCTGAAGCACTGACTTACAGTCATGTTGATAGCTTAACATATTTTTTACAACACATCCATTAGATTATATAGCCTGTAAACAGGAAAGCAAATGATCGCTGTTTTAAATACAAATATTTGATTATTACTGAAAAAAAAAACTTTATTGAAAATATTTTACATATAGATTATTTTCTTTTCTTTCCAGATTTTCAAATATAATCGTTATATTTATCAACAATGTAGCGTAATATTATTTAATTTGAATAAATTACCATTCTCAATTCAAATATTGGCTGTAGCAGCATTATTATTTTGGTTGTCTCTAACATCAGCAGAGGTTGTACCAAATGTTTAAAAAAAATTGTGTAAAACTTAAATTTTACTTTATAAAAAAAACAACAGTAAACAAACTAAAAGATAATTATACATTTTGTTTCTCATTTTGATAAAGAACTCATCATTTTATTTAGGGTCTGATTAATTTTTAAAGATAGGAAATTATAAAAAGACATTAATGGAAATGGTGAAAAGTACACATTTTTTATTCATTGGAATAAATTACAATATTTTTACAATATTAAAAGTCATTAAAACTGAAAAAAGAAAAGACCCTCTTCACACACACACATTAATAGTTATTTTATTTGCTACAGATCGTTGTTCCATATTGAAGATTATTGAGTCTTACCCTTATTCAGGGTATATGTCTAGTCTTCCACTTAGGGTTTTAAATGTTGATTTGTTTGTGTCTTTTCTTTCCATACAGAAAAAAATTGTTTTTTTTATTACTATTATCTCTCAGAATGTTGTATTAGATTATTTTCATATTGCATATCCAGGTTAGAATTAATTGCGCTCCGTATTATTACTACTTTGATTTTTTTCTCCCTAAATTCTAGTGTTGTTCTAGGTTACATGAATCAATTATTGGTGTTTGTCTTGTCATTTTGGATAATTGTTCAGTAATCAATCCATACCATCTTTTTAAAGAACGTTTTCAAGTTTATCAATGTTTTCTTTGGTAGATGGGTACTACATGTATATAGAAGATACTTATTCTAGTACATGTCTCACCAAAGTAAGTTTTTATATTCTTTTTACGTTCTTAAATGTTTGTCCTTACAAAGACTACAGTTTTATTGTATTTTAAAATTATTTCAATGAAACAGGATATTCATAAAAAGTTTTATTCATTAGAACTCCTAAAAAATTTTCATCTTTCATTTTTGGATTACGCAGTTGTTTATTGCCATGATTAAAATGTTTTGCCTTTGTGTTTCATTTATTATTTTTTTTACTTTTCTGGGTTTAAAGTCATACACCGATTAGATCCCCATTTTATTAATTCTTCTGAAACATTTTATACGTTTTTTTTTCTTTTTCTGATCCCATTGTTCTATACATGATACACACATCAGCCAATAACTTAGCTCTAGCTCGTGGTTAAAATAATGCTGAAAAAATCATATATATTCATTAAAACGAGAAGGGGATTTAAGAGAGTTTCTTGTAGAACTACTGAGTTAATCTTTATAGATGCTGACTTAGGACCATGAATTATTACAGTTTGCTTTCTACCCAAATATAATTCTTGGATCCAATAAATTTGGGAACCGATATTCCAAATTAGTTAAGGTTTTTCTAGTAAGCTAGAGTGGTAAACTTTGACAGATGCCTTTGAAATATCAAGTAAATTGTATTTATTATTATTAAGTGTTTGACAAATCATTGATTCAATCTATAATTCTCGAAGCCATGGTGAAGTGTGCATAGGGCCCTTTGTTTTTCACGAGGATTAACTACTTAAGTATATCTTGTGTGGTTTAGAAATGTACAATGAATACTAGAAAGTAATACAGGTCTATAATTATTAACACTTTTTCTATAGGGAAGATATACGTTAGCTCATTTCCAATCCTGGGGCACACTTTGTGCTTCTTTAGTGCATTAAAATAAAAAATATATTTTTTAAACAATTATTTTTTTGACCCAATATTTATTTGCCAATTTCTTATTTTACAATTTTGTTAATGCAATTGTTATGTCCAAGTCTTAGCCGGTTTGTAACTATTATAATCTGCAATGAGAGCTAACTCTTCAAAGAAAAATACTTTTTAAAAATGTTTTTATTATTTCCCTTTGATTACCCTGTGGGGTCCTTAAAAAACAATTGTCAACTTAAAAGCCGACTGAGCAAATCATATGCAAGTTTGGAATCAACTCTTTTAACGGGAGAGACAAATTTCAGCTCAAACAAGCCATACAAACTACAAAGTGCGTCAAAATCAAATTGAAATATTTTACGCTTACAAACAGACAAACAGAATGGTTCACTAAATAAAAGCGTGTAATCATAAAGTCATAAACTTAATTATAAAGTGAAACCTTTCTAGTTCAGCTATAAGAAAGTATTTGTCGTGTGCATACATACCAAATAATCTTCTGTGCTGAATAAGTCTCTGTAACAAATAATATAAGGTGCTAAAAATGAACTTGATGACAATTTTAATGTGAGTCTAATTATTCATATTTTTTTTTCACGTCAATTGATTAAAATATATAATTCTACTTACAACTTTTCTCAGCTTTGGCTCTCCAAGCGAGGTATGCCATAAATGTAGCTGATGATGTCGACATTAAAAGTTATATTCCTACTTTGCTACAACACAAAAAAAAAAAAAAAAAAAACTGCGGTCATCACCCGACACCCACTGAAATTTAGTGTTATACTTCTATTTACTTATATTACAATTAAGTATCTATATCTTCAATCATTACACAAAATAATTACTGAAATATTGCTTGATATGAAAAAAAAAATTATTAATTGTTTCCTAATTTGACTTCTTGTTTCTATGAGTCCAAATTTCTTATTATAAAGGTTTCATCAATATTATAATTGCTCAATTATAATTAATACTATGGACGCTTAATTTTCCATTACTCTCCCCTTTTTATAATTCGTATCAGCATTTCACTGAAAAAATATACACAGTTTTGTCCCCTTGCATATCAGTAAAATTTTACCTTTAAAACGATAAGGTTGGGTTGAGAGCACTAATATGATAACACGTTTCTTAAACGCGCTATTCTAGTGAAAATTTCAAGAACCATACGCAGTACTACATCTGGGCGGTGGGATAGTGCCTTTGGTGACAAAGTCTGTGGGTGGGGGGGGGGTGAAAAACTATATTAAGATAATTTGAATAACGAAGCTACCATCTAGAGAAAATTGTAGCTTTTTGTCCAAATCCATGAGTTAGGGGATTGTGATTAATATTTCATGCTGGGTTGATGATGTGAGTTTTAAAATGATAATCAAATTGGAAGAAATTTTAATAAACGTAGCTTCTCTCTTAGTCAATGTAGCTTCTGTTTTTATTGAATTTAGCTGCTGCCTTTAGTCAATAGTAGAGTTCACACTTATTCTATGTAGCATCTGCCTTTAGTCTATGTAGCATCTGCCTTTATTCTATGTAGTTTATTCCTTTAGTCCATATAGACTCTGCCAGTTGACACTATAATTTCGGCCATAGGTCAACGTAGCTTCTGCCTTTAGTCAATGGTAGATTTTATCTGTAGTTAACTTTGCTTCTTCCTTTACTTAAAGTAAATTTCCTTTTAGTCAATGTTTCTTTCTGGTAGCTTCTAATTTAAGTCAACGTGTCTGGATTTAGACAATGTTAGCTCATATCTTTAGTCAATATACTTATCACTGCAGTTCTATGTCAATATATTTATAAAGCTAATAGTAATATTCTTATGTATTTATAAAATGTTTAACCCTTTCCATTATACAATCTAGAAACTTCTTGAAAACTTATCTCAAAAGAACTTCTTCTATTACACATAAAAACAATTTCTATTCACTAGACTCGACGAAAAATGAATGAAAGAGATGTATGACTCTACATCGAGGTAGTGGCGTTACTGGGGGGGGGGGG
>MUZC01003241.1:35274-57199 GCA_002072015.1 Radix auricularia
GCGGGGGTGTGAATCGCCCCTGATTACATCATCACAAGAGATGACATCACAGAGTAAAATGTTTTACCCCATTATTGGGCACTGGTAATAGTGGTAAGCTCGGAGGTCTATGGGGTAAGTCGGTATGGGTTGACATCATAAGCCAGAGCACTAGGAGACATAATCCCTAGTGACACCTCTGCATTGAAATAAACATATTCCTAGACAGACCAACCATAACATATTGCATTCCTATATGTCTGTGTTGCAACATGAAACTGCGCATTTTCAAAAGTCATTACATTAAAACCACGCCATGCGTAAAAATTAAAACAAAACAAACTCATTTATAAGCTAGAGAAGTGTGCAACTTAAAATAATTCTATCCTTTTATGATGAAATATTCCATTTGATATCAAACGTTGGGCTGAATAGCTGAAGGCATACAAATATATTTTATTGATGTTATTGGATCGAAGTTGAACTTCTATATGAATGATATCCTTTATATGACAGGAAGTCTGATCACCAACATACCCCTTCATATGCCAGACGTCTTGTCACCAACGGACCCCTTCATATGCCAGGAAGTCTGGTCACCAACGGACCCCTTCATATGCCATGAAGTCTGGTCACCAACGGACCCCTTCATATGCCAGGAAGTCTGGTCACCAACAGTCCCCTTCAAATGCCAGGAAGTCTGGTCACTAGCAGACCCCTTCATATGCCAGGAAGTCTGGTCACAAGCAGACCCTTTCATATGCCAGGAAGTCTGGTCACCAACAGACCCCTTCATATGCCAGGAAGTCTTGTCACCAACAGACCCCTTTATGTGCCAGCACGTCTGGGCATCAACAGACCCCTTCATATGCCAGGAAGTCTGGTCACCAACAGACCCCTTTAGATACCAGGAAATCTGGTCACCAACAGACCCCTTTATATGCGAGGACGTGTGGCCACCCACAGACCCCTTTATATGCCAGGAAGTCTGGTCACCAACAGACCCCTTTATATGCCAGGAAGTCTGGTCACCAACATACCCCTTTATATGCCGGCAGAGGCGTCACTAGGGTTGGTTGTAACCCGGGCGGTAGCTCATGGTGTCACCCGGGGCGGTAGATAATGGTGTCATCCCCTCATGATTTAACCCATGGAACTCCTCCGAGTTTTCCAGTGCCACATAACGGGAATATATAGAATTTTACTGTCTGGTGTCACCCCCCTGATGGTGTCACCCGGGGCGGCCCGCCCCCTCCGCACCCCCCTAGCGACGCCAGTGTATGCCGGACGTCTGGTCACCAACAGAGCCCTTCACATGCCATGACGTCTGGTCACCAACAGACCATGACTTCTTGTCACGAGCCAATGGTCATGGGCTACATTATGGATGTGAACGTTAGCGTGACCCCTAAGAAATAATGGACTGCGTAGTTTAAATGATCCTCACCAGAACTCTTGTCAAAGACTGACATGACAGGTTCTTTTCAATTTTTAAAAATCGATCGACAAGTTTAGGATCGCTTGAACTTTCGTTGAGGGTTGTCTTTTTCTGTTGCATATTTTTTTTTTTTTAAGTTTTTTTTGTGTCTGTGTGTTGATGCTGTTTTGCTATGTTTTTACTTTCAGACGTCAAACACACGTCAATGTGCGTCATAAGAAAATCACAGATAAATATACGTTTACATTATTTTATGTGTATGTGTTTGTGTGTGTTAGTGTGTGTGTGTGAGAGAGTTTGTGTGTGAGTTAGAGTGTGTATTGTGTGCATGTGTTTCTGTGCATGTGTTTGTGTGTGTGTGTTAGTGTGTATGTGTGTGTGTTTGTATGTGTTAGTGTGTGTGTGTTAGTGTGTATGTGTTTATGTGTTAGCGTGTGCATGTGTGTGGGTGTGTTTACGTGCGTGCGAGCGCGCGCACACAAATAACAAATTAAAATTATTTAGAAAGCGGAAACGCAAACAATTATTATTTTCAAAATAATGATTGAAATTGTAAACACCAGTTATACTATATACATAAGTTACTATGTAAATTAAGACTGAAAAACAAGCTTTTTCATTTTAAAAAAATCATATATTCAACAAATTGTTGATTAAATCAAGAAATTAAAGTATTATTTATGCAATTTATTAGTCTATAAATAAAGCTTGAGCGTATTGTTTTAATATAACAATATGCTTGAGCATGATTTATTTTATGTAGCTGCCATGCGTCTGTTCTATCTATAGATTTGCGTCATGAATGTACCTTTATATCATACTATGTAATACATGTTTGTGTCCCCAGTATAATTTGTGGAGACGTCCATAAGATCACATGTTTGACGTAATGATCAAATATGTGATGACTTTAATGTATATTTATTGGTTGCTATGCCAATGTATGATCTGACCGAGATCACTGAAGCGTCATCTTTAAATGTCGTAACAGGATACATGGACATGACGTCACAGACGGTCTTTTGGAAATGTTTGGGCAAGCATGTCGGTTGTTGGGTGTCTTGCCAAGGGTTCTTTTGTAAGGTACCTCTGCAGCATGACAATTATTTCATTCAAGGGTGCGTCTTATTTAAAAGTCACATTTGATCACAGCTATTGGAAATGAAGTTTTTTAAAATTTGAATCACACATTAAGTGCCTTTAAAAAAATAAATTTATATATTTTTTTTTATATTAATGCTAAATGATAAATGTGACATTATCATGAATCATAAGAAAAAAATTAGAGTTATCGATTATTACTCCTAACGAGTAACAATATGGTATCACATATGTTGCTTAAAAATTAATGATGTAATGTAATTCATTACAAACGTTAGTTCTATACGTATTATTAATTCGCGTATATTTTGTGCGTATACAAATAAAATTTGACTTAAATTTCAATATCGAACTTAGGGTTTCAATTGTTAGGAATGCTTTTTTTTTTTGTGGACTATGACTATTGTAGAATGCTGATGTTATAACTAAAAGTAAGGAAAAAAAAATTAAAGTTATAAAATAAAAAAAAGAATACAACAATCAAAAATAATAACTGCATTTATGTAGCAAATTTTTATGAAGCTCAACATGCACCTCTAGTCTATGAACGCTCTGTCCAACATGCCTTTGTGAAACGTTCGATCTTTGTTTTAGTATATAGGACAAAGTTGATAAGAAATTACCTTATTAAGTTACCAAAATGACAGAAATTATGTTTTTAATATCATCTGTATGATATAAATTATTAAATTTTCACATATGTTAAATGCCCATGATAAACTTGTCTAGAACCCATGCCGTTACTTCACATTTTTTTGCAATCGATAACGATGCCTATAGAAATTAACACTTGGCGCTAATATTGACTAGTTGCTGAACACGTTGTAACTGTTTTATATAATAGGGATCTCCTTTGATCAATATCGTTGTGACAATTCACAATGCGTCAGCCAAGACAAGAGAAGCATTGATGGATTACAGAGTCATTGACTGCCGTGTTGTTTACTTGAGAGACTTGGATCGTCGATGATGCTTGACTGCAGCTCCTCATCTAAAAGATGTTTGGGATATTCATATTATCACTCTTGATTACTTGATTAAGAAAAAAATATTTTAAAAAAATTAAAGTAATATTTATGACTAATAGCTGTTTGAGATAGAGATTACTGTGTAGAAATTGATTAATAATGTATATCAATATTGAATTTTTAAAGGGGGGGGCAATCATAATTATCTATTGTCTAGTGTGACCATATTTTTGGGACTTAATTTTGCTCAAACTCTCATTACCTGGCTCATGTTTTTACTTTCAATATTCATAAGCCGTTCGTAGTCATACATATATCTTTCCACTGATAGAATTGCCCTTTATTTATTTCCGGCTCAAGCCAGGCGGCACGCCATAAGGGCTTACAAGTCTACGCGCCATCACATTCTCACGCGCCATCACATTCTCAGCAGCGGATATCCCTTTCGTGTCAAACCAACACAAGTAGCTCCATGTTTCCCTGTCGTGTCAACCCAATAGAAGTAACTTGGTGTAGGAAAGTGCGAAGTACTCATTTAGGGGATGGTTGTATATGTAGTTTCCACTGGCGTTTACTTGGCTGCCACATACACCGGAAAACCTTTAGCGATGTTCTAAAGATGGTCGGTGTGCTGACGTCACTTGCCAACATATAACATTGTTAACGTCACCGCGTGCTAGACATAAACTCGAACTGAATATTTCAACTTAGTTATTATAGTCTCCCTTTAGGTTGATTCATTTTCTAAAGTGCATTTATAGTTACATCCTTGCGAAGGAAACCTAGCCCACTTTGATGCCTTAATCTTTTTTTTCATTAAAAGAAAACTAATTTTTATTGTGAAATTAAAGACATCGATTCTGAGCATGAATTATTGCACAAGGAGGGGTCTTAAGAATTCTTTTACATTGCATAATTTGCTTTCCATTCAAGTTCTATTTAAAAAGGAACTATTTAAAAAAAAATTAGTTTAAGGAAGAAACAAATTATGATACCCCTTTCTGATCGATTTGCCTGATATAAAAATTAAGACTAGCATTGCATGACATCTTTATTTTTACAAATCCATTCCCTTTTTCCTTTAATGTTTTAAGTGAGCTGTGTTAAGCTGTTAATTAATGCGTACTTGAAATTTCCGTCGACTAATCCCAACAATTTTCGCTTGTTTTGATGCCATTAAACAACTGTGAAACTTCAAACAAGTTAATTAACATGCCTATTTATCATCCCCATCCACATGTGCTAATTTTTGTTGAAATTTAATATTTCATTTCATGAGCAGTTTGTATGAATGAACATTATTTCTTTAAATGATTGGTATTGTTTAACATAACGAAGTAAATTTGTTCATTTTACTTAGAATCATATCGGTAGTCGGACTTTAATATTTTATTAATTTCTTTTTTAATCATGAAAACATAATAGTCTACTAACACATTTTAAAATGTGTTCTATTAAAGAAACTCATACCCTAATTAGACTACATGAAATCTTTAAGGCTATTTTTATTCGTCATAAAAATGTTTAATTGCTAAATACAGAAGTATATTTTAAAAATAAACGTTCTTAATACAGTCTTGAAGTCCTTTATAACATGATTACTACGAATGTTTCACAATAAAGATTTCCTTTATATCATTCACATGTCAAAGCTATCAGGGACCACACTATTTTTCAGTGGCCCTTGTTTCCCTAACTAGTGTCAGGGACCCAATACATCTGGGTGGACTCAGGGGCCCCTTTAGCCCTAGAATGAAGTCCTTTATTCCATGGAGATATAAACATGTGACCCTCGGTATACCACACGAGCACTTATGCCACTCATGTCATTTATTTCCTTAGACACAGCAAATAACTCCATCAGCATTTTGTAATACATTTCCAAAGTAGTTTATACAAATACACCGTAGATTTCAACATCATCGTATGTTTACTCAGAACAAAGCATAATTTCAAATTGTTTAAACTTATAAATATGATGTAGTAATTAATTGAAAGAAATTATCCACGCTTTTATTAACTTTATTTAAGATAAGACCCCATGTAAGTAAAGGCAGGCTGTATTTGGCTCTCGGTGCGGACTTTGTACGTCCGTAGTATATTATGTTTAACGTTATTTGCCATTAAAGAAATTTATCATCGTTAAGAATTAAACTATTTTTACTAGGCTTAATATATAAAACAAAATAGACAACCCACTTTTTTCAAAAGCATACAACATAAGTTTTATATCATTTATTTAATTTACTCGTATTTTTCTTAACTATTAGGATAATCGAACACTTATCAATCACCTTTGATTATCATGGGATATATGTAAATGATACCGAAAACCCTTAGCATGAATTTCTCCTCATTGCCAAAGTTAGTACTTCAGTGATTTATTGATTTCATATCGAGAATTTTGAATGACTGAAAGACTAGCGTAATAAATGAGATGGAAACTGTAGGAATTGTATGGGATGTCAATTATAATGTTGTGTAAATTGATTGCTTTTCATTTTTCATTCATTTGGAACATGGGATATAAATCAGCTATATAGTAGCTATTTCCACACTGAGTGAATGACATCCATTAGCTGTGGCTCCGCTCTGGTGAAAGTGTGGGATCCTGTACACAAAATAAACATTTCTTCGTTTGGAAATAAAGCTCTGCATAAATGAAAAGTTAAGCCACACAAATATGCAACAGAATGTCTCAGGATAAAACTCTGGGTTCTGTTATGTGGCAAGGATGCACTTGTGGGCAAATCTCTTTTAGTTATAAATCCCAGTTAATTGGTGATGAGTTGTTTTAATAGCAATGTCAATGGTTGGATGAACATAGCCAAAAGCAGACCATCATTAAAATAACAAGACATTATTATTTTTATAATTGGTAGGGTGAAGAAATATTACTGGCGTCACACGTTGTTTTAAACTCTGTTCTCAAAAGCGAAACGTTAGGCCTTAATTGAGGGATTGCCCTTCTGAAAACTTCAGGGGATACACAATGTGGCTATGAAAGTGGTTCTAAAAATTCTTCGTTTCTGGGACATCTTTGAAAGACATAGTTTATTCCCTAATTCCTTCCTCCCTCTTTCGATGGGCCTGATTTTAAACATAACTTTGATAACATACACTCATTTCGTTAATCACAAATTTCATAAGAAGTCGCTACACGAAATATTTCAAAGAAGATCATTTGTCAGGAAACTGTCGAAGCTGTCAAAAAAAAAAAAGTTGTAGTGAATGTAGCTTAAAAACGAAAATTCAAGACACAGCTTCAGGTATGGTGAAATAGGAGTGATCACTCGGATTACTGGGCGTCACAACAATTCAGATACAAGCAGCCGAACAAGGAAAGATAGTTGAATAAATATGTCCCCTAACTAAGTACGCTTTAGTACGCATTTAAATCTTGTCAGCATTGTACAACAAAGGCTATTATTTTATTTTTCGTTGTGGCAAATCTAGAAATTTTTTAATTATCGGTAGTTTGGATAAAAATCACAGTTTTATCATTAGTTAATGAGCATTTAAAAAAAAATATTATGAGATGAAGCTTTATGTTATTTTCAGACTTTCGTTTGGAAATGTCAGGGCGCTCAAATATGACAAAATGGCTGAGTAGCATGCACCTCAGCTGGAGTATCGGAGCTTACGGGTTTGAATCTCAGAGAAGGCAAGAATTTGTCGTCACTGAAAAAATATGCACAGTTTACTCCCCTTGCATATCAGTAAAAGCTGATCATAATGTCAATAACAAAAAAACTGTTGTATTAAACATTTTATTTTTAAACATTCATTTGGCTAAACTAAATAACTGCCTTCTTGTGGAAATGTTGACAAACTAATTTGTGACCTCTTTCGATGACCCCTGTAAACTTTCTCGTGGACCCATGACAGTTATCTCACTGACCCATGACAGTTATCTCGCTGACCCGTGACAGTTATCTCCCTGACCCATGAAAATTATCTCGCTGACCCATGACAGTTATATCGCTGACCTCAGTGGTCCGAGGACCCAGTTGAGAATCTCTGATGTAGAATGTTTGGTGAAGAGTTCAAGTGACGGTCATTAAATTCGAAGCGGCAGACAGCGCAGCAAGTGAGTGTGGTGTATGATGTAATGTGAGGAGTTAGACGGCGCGGCGATAGGGGTGTAATGAGCTGTGAGTGGGGTGTAAAGCGAGGGAGGGAGAACGCAGCGAGTGGGGAGTTATGCGAGAAGGTAGACGGCGCAGCGAGCGGTGTGTTATGTGGGCAGGTAGACGCGCAGCGAGTAGGGTGTAAGGCGAGGGTGGGTGGAGAACGCAGCGAGTGGGGTGTAAGGCGAGGGTGGGTGGGAGAATGCAGCGAGTGCGGTGAGCAGGTAGACGGCGCAGAAGGGAGGTGTTAGGCGATGGGTAAAGCATGGTCGGCTTTGTGAAGTAACTCTTAGCATGGACATTAACTATCTCTCTTGGCATTTGTGTCAGCACTAAAACGAGGCTAGATAAATGAGTATCGGATTCAGTTCCGTGGTGACACTGTAGGGCAAGTGCTGGCGGGTTGTTAATGAGAAACGTTTGGAAGTGGGGGTGGTGTTTGTGGGGAAAGGGATACCAAGTATCGTTTCTTATTACCATGGCTGTCCTATGCTCTTGACACTGGCAGTAGATGTCAAACACGCTGGGCTAGGTAATGAGTCATTAGCAAGACATATTGACAGAGAACATGTAGAACCGGAGGAATCGATCCACGGTTATGGCTGCCATAGTAGAATATGTTTTAAAATTTAATTCACGTGAAACTCCTGAAAATATAATCAATATCAGAAAGCTTTCAATAATATTACAAAAAGAAGGGTCAAACTGAAAAAAAATTGTCCATTGAAACCAGTGGCGTAGCTAATAGAGAGAAGGACCAAATTCGAAAGCCCCTACGCCCTCCCCCCCACTTGAAGGCACCCAAAAATAATGTCTATTCTTTTACAATAAATATTAGGCCACTGCAAGATATGCCGAGCTCCCCATACAATGAGGCCAAGCCCCCAGGGGCCCCCAAATCCCTACAAATCTCCAGCTACGCCACTGGTTAAAACCTATATTAAAAAATATAGATATTTATTGTTATTTATAATAGCTAAGACAATGAAAATTAAAATCTTTTGTAAACGGAGGAAATCTGGGGAGTGTATAATATATGTTAGAGAACCATTTCTTTGGTAAGTTGGTAAAAGCTATTTTCAAATGAGTCAAGCCTTGAGAAAATTCTATTGAGGGGACATTAAGACTGGACATATTTTTAAAAATGTACCTGCAATGGGAATTCAGTAGGGAACACAGAGTAATAGCACCAATGGGGAAGTGAGACTAAATGTGAAAGCAGTGATTCTAAACCTATGGTCCACAAACCACTGGTGGTCTACGTAGTCGTGCCTGGTGGTCCACAGAGTTGGGAATGGTGGTCCACGGAGTTTGGACTGGTGGTCCATAAAGTTGTGCCTGGTGGTCAACGGAGTTGGGACTGGTAGTCCATGGAGTTGTGCCTGGTGGTCCAAGGAGTTGTGCCTGGTGGTCCAATGAGTTGTGCCTGGTGGTCCAAGGAGTTGTGCCTGGTGGTCCAAGGAGTTGTGCCTGGTGGTCCAAGGAGTTGTGCCTGGTGGTCCAGTTGTGCCTGGTGGTCCAAGGAGTTGTGCCTGGTGGTCCAAGGAGTTGTGCCTGGTGGTCCAAAGAGTTGGGACTGGTAGTCCATGGAGTTGTGCCTGGTGGTCCACTGAATTGGGACTGTTATTCCACGGAGTAGTGACTTTTGGTCCACGGAGTTGGGATTGGTGGTTCACGAAGTCGGGAATTTTGGTGCACTTAGTTCGGACTGGTTGTCCATGTAGTTGTGCTTGTTGGTCCACGGAGTTGGGGCTGTTGGTCCACGGAGATTTGTCTGGTGGTCCACGGAGTTGGGATTGGTGGTCAACGGAGATGTGGCTGGTGGTCCACGGAGTTGGGACTTGTGGGCCATGGAGTTGGGATTGGTAGTCCATGCAATTGGGACTGGTGGTCGTCCATGGAGTTGGGACTGGTGGTTCACGGAGTTGTGCCTGGTGGTCCACGGAGTTTGGCGTGGTGGTCCACGGAGTTGTGCCTGGTAGTCCATAGAGTGGGGACAGGTGGTCCCTGGAGTTTGGACTGGTGGTCCACAAAGTCGGAACTTTTTGTGCACGGAGTTTTGACTGGTGGTCAATTGAGTTGTGCCTGTTAATCCACGGTCTTGGGATTGGTAGTCTACGGAGTTGTGCCTGGTAGTCCTTGGAGTTGTGCCTGGTGGTCCACAGAGTTGGGATTTGTGGTCCATGGAGTTGGGACTGGTAGTCCACGGAGTTGTGCCTGGTAGTCCACGGAGTTGTGCCTGGTAGTCCTTGGAGTTGTGCCTGGTGGTCCACGTAGTTGGTACTTCTGGTCCACGGGGTTGGGACTGGTAGTCCACGGAGTTGCGACTGGTAGTTCACGGAGTTGTGCCTTTTGGTCCATGGAGTCTTGCATGGTTGTCCATGGAGTTGTGCCTGGTGGTCCACGTAGTTGTGCATGGTGGTCCATTGAGTTTGGACTGGTGGTCCCTGGTGTTGGACTTGTAGTCCACGGAGATATGCATATTGGTCCATGGAGTTTCGTTCGGTGGTCCTCGGAATTGGGTCGGGAAGTCCATGGAGTTGGGCTGTTGGTCCACGGAGTTGTGCCTGGTGGTCTATGGAATTGGGACTGGTGGTCCACGGAGTTGGGACTGGTGGTCCATGGAATTAAGCCTGGTGGTCCACGGAGATGGGAATGGTGGTCCATTGAGTTGGGACTGGTGGTCCCTGGTGTTGGACTTGTAGTCCACGGAGTTGTGCCTGGTGGTCCACGGAGATGGGACTGGTGATTTATGGAGTTGGGACTAGTGGTCCACGGAGTTGTGCTTGGTGGTCCATGGAGTTGTGCCTGATGGTCTATGGAGTTGGGACTGGTGGTCCACGGAGTTGGGACTGGTGGTCCATGGAATTGTGCCTGGTGGTCCACGGAGATGGGACTGGTAGTCCATGGAATTGTGCCTGGTGGTCCACGGAGTGGGGACTGGTAGTCCATGGAATTGTGCCTGGTGGTCCAAGGAGATGGGCCTGGTGGTCCATGGAGTTGTGTCTGGTGGGCTATGGAGTTGTGACTCGTAGTCCACGAAGTTAGTACTGGTAGTCCACTAAGTTGTGCCTTTTGGACCATGGAATTGTGCCTGGCGAGCTACGGAGTTGTGCGTGGTGGACCATTGACTTGTGCTGGTGGTCCTTGGAGTTGGGGCTGGTGGTCCATTTAGTTGGCACTGGAAATCCTCGAAGTTGAGCCTGGTGGTCCATCGATTTTGAATTGGTAGTCCACGGAGTTGTGCCTGATGGTCCATGGACTTGTGCATGGTGGTCCATGGATTTGGGACTGGTGGTCTCTGGAGTTGGGACTGGTGGTCCATAGAGTCGGGATTTTCGGTCCACGGAATTAGGATTGGTAGTCCACGGAGTTGGGTCTGGTGGTCCACAAAGTCGGAACTTTTTGTGCACGGAGTTTTGACTGGTGGTCAATTGAGTTGTGCCTGTTAATCCACGGTCTTGGGATTGGTAGTCTACGGAGTTGTGCCTGGTAGTCCTTGGAGTTGTGCCTGGTGGTCCACAGAGTTGGGATTTGTGGTCCATGGAGTTGGGACTGGTAGTCCACGGAGTTGTGCCTGGTAGTCCTTGGAGTTGTGCCTGGTGGTCCACGGAGTTGGGACTTGTAGTCCTTGGAGTTGTGCCTGGTGGTCTACGGAGTTGGTATTTCTGGTCCACGGGGTTGGGACTGGTAGTCCACGGAGTTGCGACTGGTAGTTCACGGAGTTGTGCCTTTTGGTCCATGGAGTCTTGCATGGTTGTCCATGGAGTTGTGCCTGGTGGTCCACGAAGTTGTGCCTGGTGGTCCATTGAGTTTGGACTGGTGGTCCCTGGTGTTGGACCTGTAGTCCACGGAGATGTGCATAGTGGTCCATGGAGTTTCGTTCGGTGGTCCTCGGAATTGGGTCGGGAAGTCCATGGAGTTAGGCTGTTGGTCCACGGAGTTGTGCCTGGTGGTCTATGGAATTGGGACTGGTGGTCCACGGAGTTGGGACTGGTGGTCCATGGAATTAAGCCTGGTGGTCCACGGAGATGGGACTGGTGGTCCATTGAGTTGGGACTGGTGGTCCCTGGTGTTGGACTTGTAGTCCACGGAGTTGTGCCTGGTGGTCCACGGAGATGGGACTGGTGATTTATGGAGTTGTGCCTGTTGGTCCATGGAGTTGTGCCTGGTGGTCCATGGAGTTGGGACTAGTGGTCCACGGAGTTGGGCTTTTGGTCCACGGAGTTGTGCCTGGTGGTCTATGGAGTTTGGACTGGTGGTCCACGGAGTTGGGCTGTTTGTCCACGGAGTTGTGCCTGGTGGTCCATGGAGTTGGGACTAGTGGTCCACGGAGTTGGGCTTTTGGTCCACGGAGTTGTGCCTGGTGGTCCATGGAGTTGTGCCTGGTGGTCTATGGAGTTGGGACTGGTGGTCCACGGAGTTGGGACTGGTAGTCCATGGAATTGTGCCTGGTGGTCCACGGAGATGGGACTGGTAGTCCATGGAATTGTGCCTGGTGGTCCACAGAGTTGTGCCTGGTGGTCCATGGAGTTTTGCCTGGTGGGCTATGGAGTTGTGACTCGTGGTCCACGGAGTTGGGACTGGTAGTCTATGGAGTTGGGACTGATAGTCCATGGAGTTGTGCCTCGTGGTCCACGGAGTTGGGACTGGTAGTCTATGGAGTTGGGACTGGTAGTCTATGGAGTTGGGACCGGTAGTCCACGTAGTTAGTACTAGAAGTCCACTAAGTTGTGCCTTTTGGACCATGGAATTGTGCCTGGCGAGCTACGGAGTTGTGCGTGGTGGACCATTGACTTGTGCTGGTGGTCCTTGGAGTTGGGACTGGTGGTCCATTTAGTTGGCACTGGTAGTCCTCGAAGTTGAGCCTGGTGGTCCATCGATTTTGAATTGGTAGTCCACGGAGTTGTACCTGATGGTCCATGGACTTGTGCATGGTGGCCCATGGATTTGGGACTGGTGGTCTCTGGACTTGGGACTGGTGGTCCATAGAGTCGGGATTTTCGGTCCACGGAATTAGGACTGGTAGTCCACGGAGTTGGGACTGTTGATCCACGAAGTTGGGACTGGTGGTCGATGGAGTAGTGCCTGGTGGTCCACTGAGTTGGGACTTGTAGTCAATGGAGATGCGTTTTTGGTCCACGGAGTTGTGCATTGTGGTCCATAGAGTTGTGTCTGTTGGTCCATGATTTTGGGACTGGTAGTCCATTGAGTTGGGACTGGTAGTCCATTGAGTTGGGACTGGTAGTCCATTGAGTTGGGACTGGTAGTCCATTGAGTTGGGACTGGTAGTCCACGAAGTTAAGCCTGGTGGTCCATCGAGTTGGGACTGGTAGTCCACGGAGTTGTGCCTGATGGTCCATGGCCTTGAGCCTGGTTCTCCATGGAGATGGGACTGGTTGTCCATGGAGTTGGGACTGGTGGTCCCTGGAGTTGTGACTGGTGGTCGACAGAGTCGGGACTTTTGGTGCACGGAGTTTGGACTGGTGGTCAAAGGAGTTGTGCCTGTTGGTCCAGAGGGTTAGAACTGTTAGTCCATAGTGTTGTGCCTGTTTGTCCACGGAGTTTAGAATGTTGGTCCACGAATTTGGGACTAGTGGTCCATGGAGCAGTGCTTGGTGGTCCACTTAGTTGGGACTGTTAGTCCATGGAGTAGTGACTTTTGGTCCATGGAGTTGGGATTGGTGGTTCATGGAGTTGGGACTGGCGGTTCAAGAAGTCGGGAATTTTGGTGCACTTAGTTCGGACTGGTGGTCCACGGAGTTGGGCCTGGTGGTCCACAAATTTTTTTCTGTTGGTGCACGGAGTTGGGATTGGTTGTCCACGGAACTGTGGTTTGTGGTCTACACAGTTGGGACTTGTGGACCATGGTGTTGGGATTGGTAGTCCATGCAGTTGGGACTTGTGGTCCATGTAGTAGGGACTGGTGTTCCAAGTAGTTGGGACTGAAGGTCCACGGATATTAGCCTGGTGATCCACAGAGTTGGGACTGGTGGTCCACGGAGTTGTGCCTGATGTTCCATGGAGTTGGGACTGGTTGTCCACAGAGTCTTAACTTTTTTTGCACGGAGTTTTGACTGGTGGTCAATGGAGTTTTGCCTGTTGATTCACGGTTTTGGGACTGGTAGTCCATTGAGTTGTGCCTGGTGGTCAACGATGTTGGGACGGTTAGTCCACGGAGTTGTGCCTTGTGGTCCACGGAGTTGGGACTGGTAGTCCTTGGAGTTGTACCTGGTGGTCCACGGAGTTGTGATTGGTAGTCTATGGAGTTGGGACTGGTAGTCCATTGAGTTGTTCCTGGTAGTCCACTAAGTTTAGACTGGTAGTCCTCTTGGTTTGGAATGGTAGTTCACGGAGTTGTGCCTTTTGGTCAATGGAGTTGTGCATGGTGGTCCATGGAGTTGTGCATGGTTGTCCGTGTTGATAGAACTGGTAGTCCACGGAGTTGGGACTTGTAGTCCACGGAGTTGGGATTGGTAGTCCACAGATTTAAGACTGGTAGTCCACGGAGTTGGGATTGGTAGTCCACTGAGTTGGGACTGGTAGTCAATGGAGTTGGGACTGGTAGTCCACGGAGCTTTTACTGTTGGTCCCTGGAGTTTGGACTGGTGGTCAATGGACTTGGGACTGATAGTTCACGGAGATGTGCATAGTTGTCCATGGAGTTAAGTCCGGTGGTCCTAGGAGTTGGGACTGGTTGTCCATGAAGTTGGGACTGGTCGTCCACGGAGTTGTGCCTGGTGGTCAAGAGATGTGCAGTTGTTTGGTCCCCGGAGTTGTGCCTGGTGGTCCAAGAAGTTGGGGCTGGTAGTTCATGGAGTTGTGCCTGTTGGTCCATGGAGTTGTGCATGGTGTTCCATGGACTTGTGCCTGGTGGTCCCTGGAGTTGGGACTTGTGGTCCAAAGAGTCGGGACTTTTAATGCACGGAAAATGGACTGGTGGTCCATGGAGTTGGGCCTGTTGGTCCATGGAGTTGGGGCTGTTGGTCCTCGGAGTTGGGATTGGTTGTCAACTAGCTGTGGCTGGTGGTCCACGGAGTTGGGTTTTGTGGACTATGGAGTTGGTACTGGTAGTCCATGCAGTTGGGACTGGTGGTCCATGGAGTTTGGATTGGAGGTCCACGGAGTTTGGACAGGTGGTCCCTGGAGTTGGGACTGGTGGTCCACAAAGTCGGAACTTTTTGTGCACGGAGTTTTTACTGATGGTCAATGGAGTTGTGTCTGTTGATCCACGGTCTTGTGATTGGTAGTCCATGGAGTTGTGCCTTGTGGTCCATAGAGTTGGGACTTGCATTCTATGGAGTTAAGACTGGTAGTGCATGGAGTTGTGCCTGATGGTTAACGGAGTTGGGACTAGTGGTCCACAGAGTTGTGCCTGATGGTCCACGGAGTTGTGCCTATTGGTCCACGGAGTTGTACACCGTGGTCCATGGAATTGTGCCTGGATATCCATGTAGTTAGGACTGGTAGTCAACGGAGTTGTGCCTTTTGGTCTACGGAGTTGTGCATGGTGGTCTTTGGACTTGTGCCTGGTGGTTCATTGAGTTGGGACTGGTGTTGGACTTGTAGTCCACGGAGATATGCATTGTGGTCCTCGGAGTTGGGTCTGGTAGGTCATGGAGTTGGAACTGGTAGTCCATTGAATTGGGACTGGTAGTCCATGGAGCTGGGCCTGGTGGTCCTCTGAGTTGGGACTGGTAGTCCTCTGAGTTGTGACTGGTAGTCCATTAAGTTGTGCCTTTTGGACCATGAAGTTGTGACTGGTAGTCCATTAAGTTGTGCCTTTTGGACCATGAAGTTGTGACTGGTGGTCCACGGTGTTGTGCCTGTTGGGACACGGAATGGTGCATAATTGTCCACGGAGTTGTACCTGGTGGTCCATGGAGTTGTGCCTGTTGGGACACGGAATTGTGCATGGCTGCCATGGAGTTGTGCTTGGTGGTCTACGGAGTTGTACGTGGTGGTCCATTGACTTGTGCCTGGTGGTCCATTCAGTTGTGTTTGGTGATTCACGGAGTTGGGACTCGTAGTTAATTGAGTTGGGTTGTTGGTCCACGGAGTTGTGCATGGTGGTCATTGGAGTTGGAACTGGTGGTCCATTGAGTTGGGACTGGTAGTCCTCGAAGTTGAGCCAGGTGGCCCATCAAGTATGGACTGGTAGTCCACGGAGTTATGCCTGATGGTCAATGAACTTGTTCCCGGTGGTCCATGGAGTTGGGACTGGTCGTCCACAGAGTCGGGACATTTGGTGCACTGATTTTGAACTGGTGGTCAATGGAGTTGTGCCTGTTGGTCCACGGAATTAGGACTGGTGGTCCACGGAGTTTGGACTGTTGGTCCACGAAGTTCGGACTGTTGGTCCATGGAGTAGTCCGTGGTGGTCCACTGAGTTGGGACTGTTATTCCACGAAGTAGTGACTTTTGGTCCATGTAGTTGAAATTGTTGGTCCACGGAGTTGGGACTGGTGGTCTACGAAGTCGGGAATTTTGTTGCACTTAGTTCGGACTGGTGGTCCATGGAGTTGTGCCTGTTGGTACATGGAGTTGGGGCTGTTGGTCAATGAAGTTTTTTCTGGTAGTCCACGGAGTTGGGAATGGTGGTCCACGGAGCTGTTGCTGTTTGTCCATGGATTTTGGACTTGTGGACAATTGAGTTTGGACTGGTTGTCCATTCAGTTGGGACTGGTTGTCGATGGAGTAGTACTGTTAATACACGGAGTTGTGCATGGTCGTCCATGGATTTGGGACTGGTGGTCCCTGGAGTTGGGACTGGTGGTGCATGGAGTTGGGACTGGTGGTCCATGTAGTAGTCCCTGGTTGTCCACTGAGTTTTGACTGTTAGTCCACGGAGTAGTGACTTTTGTTTCATGGAGTTGTAGCTGTTGGTCCACAAAGTTTTGTCTTGAGGTCCACGGAGTTGGGATTGGTGGTCCACGGAACTGTGGTTTGTGGTCCATGGAGTTGGGACTTGTGGACCATGGAGTTGGGACTGGTGGTCCACGGAACTGTGGTTTGTGGTCCATGGAGTTGGGACTTGTGGTCCATGGAGTTGGGACTGGTGGTCCACGGAACTGTGGTTTGTGGTCCATGGAGTTGGGACTGGTGGTCCACGGAACTGTGGTTTGTGGTCCACGGAGTTGTGCCTGTTGGTCCATGGAGTTGGGACTTGTGGTCCACGGACTTGGGACTGGTGGTCCACGGAGTTGGGACTGATGGTCCATTGAGTTGGGACTGATGGTCCATGGATTTGGGACTGATGATCCACAGAGTTGGGACTGATGGTCCTTGGAGTTGGGACTGGTGGTCCACAGAGTCGGGACTTTTGGTGCACGGAGTTGTGCCTGGTGGTCCTAGAGCAGATCATGAAATTTTGATTTGTCAAATTTAGAACACGAAACGGCTTAAATGTTGTCACATGTTGAATATATTGATTGCTTTCAATCAATCGACCGCGAGAACATAGCACCGAAACAATACTTTTTAAGTTTTTATATACTTTTAATCATACATTATATATATATGCGTCATAGCAAATGAATAACCCAGACCACAATGTGTTATATACTCCCTTATTCGTGAAAATGAAGCGATACACCTTGCAAAATTCTGAAGACATCTGAAAACTAATGATAATGCCTGCTCGGAGAAACCATTGGTATATTTTTTGCGCTAAAACATTGTCTTGATAGTTAATAGTCAGAAGTCCTGCATACTAAAAGTCAATGATAAGGCTTTAAGAGCATCATTTTTTGTTAGCTTTACATGTTGCACAGGTCAAAATGCCTGGTTTTAAATTATACTGTTTGAATTATTTGATGATGTGAGTTTCTTGGAAAAAAAATATAAAAATTTGAAGTTTATTTGAACGAGAGCTTATGGGTGCTATTCTGGCTTATTTGGATGAGGTTTTTTAAAGAAATAAAAAAAGCATTTATATTTAATTACTCTCAGTGACAAAATGTTTGCTTTAACGAAACGCTTGATCCTTTTAAAACAAGATTATTGCAGGGGAATTTTTACATGCTTGATCAGTTGCACAAATTCACACTGAAACCAGAAAATGCTGACTGTGGTGAAATGTGTGTTATGTGGCTGTTGTCTAGGGTATTATTATTATTATTATTAGTTTGCACACACAAGGATACGCTTCAGTGATCTCCGCAAATGATTAAGACCAAGAACCGTAGTATAATACAAATTATAATCTTTAATTTACAATATATACAATGACCAATTACTGGGCAGATAACGAGGTGCCCTTATGTTAACTTATTTAAACAAATAGTGAATAGGCTATCTAGATGTCATCATTACGGCCTGCCCTATGCCAATGTTTCTTTATATATAATACTTAAATTAAAGGTGTGTAGTCCCCGGTCACTGGTGGTCTGCTGCGCCGTGCTGGATGACGTCAGCTCTCGAGGTCAGTCCCGCCCCTAGCGCTGAGATGTTCTACGGTGTCTGTATCACGCAGCGACCTAGTTCTGTCTCCAGGTGACGTGATGACGGTGCTCTCGGACTGTTGTGCTTCTCGTGTTGACAAACATGAAGCGGTCAGCTGAGTTGATAAACAATGAAGCGGTCAGCTGAGTTGACAAATAAGGTGTAGGATGCGATGTCGATCTGGGTCGATCGTACACGCTGGCACTTCTATCCTCGTGCTTTCAAATGATAACTTCGCCCGTAGAGGACGGCATCGGCTCAACGGCGTAAAACACCGGTTGCCGGAAGGTTGCAGAGCACAGGGCTCTGTGACGCTTGTGCTTATCGGCCTAACTCACGGAGATACAGGTGATTAGGTCCGATGTAGCCTTAGGAGATCTGCTAGTGTCCTAGCTGACACGGACGCTAGTTGCTGTCTCGTGGCAAGGGTAGCACTCCTCTCTACAGCAATCATACACAAGAAGGGGGACGGTGGTCCGACAGCTTCAAGTGTGTAGTACCTCTGGTCGTATTCCGGGAATTCAGATGTAGGCTATCTGACTCGGGCGTACCAGGAACCAGTCTATGNTTTGTATGCTTACTTTCACGGGCGTCGGCCTATTTGGCGAACACCTCATACGTGAGTTCAGCAATTAATAAAACAATCTACACAACTAAAGATATAAATAAACATCCACACACGCTACTCCATCTATTTGGTGGAGATCGCGTGTGTAGGCACATTATAATTTAAGCAAACATGTTATTGGCAAGAATAATATACAGGGGTCCCAACACGGTACAATGTGTCCCGTGGGGTAATAAATCCATGTCAATCGGACAGGATTGATATCAATCGGCCATAACAAAATACAAGTGATAATCGATAATGCATGAATAAAATAAGATAAGAGTTCACTCTTACTAGACTGGCGATTGCTGGCTCTTCCTAGATATAGCACGGTGACCGATCTTGTCTGACGAATACCCCGTGGCTGGGCAGTGGAAAAGACTGAATTGGTGTCTGTGCACGGTTTATATTTTGGATGGTCATGTGATTTCCCTTATCATCGATTGGTTGTGTCCAAAATATGACCAATGGTATTAGGACTTCCTTTATTCAGCCCCGTAGCGGAAAGTATGCACGCATTTCTGTCAACTTTTGCGATGTCTGGTTACCCCCCCCTTCCTCTCGGGGTGGTTCAAGTGCTAGGGGTTACTGAGTCTAAGAGTCCGCACAAATCTCATCACACTGACCAAAAAACAACTGTTGAGACTTATATTTCTGAACATGTTCAATGCCGATATGATCAATTTAACTTATACATACTTTGTTCATTTGAATGTTCAAAGATTTTTCGTGTGTTTCCTGTCCGTTTGTTGCACAAATTGTCTCATTAAAATGTCTATTCTCAGTATAATTATTTTCCAGCAAGCCAGTACCACAATTTTCAGCATGGTTCCGTTGCTAAATGACACATTTTATAAGTCGATCTTGATCCTCAAAAGGTTGAGAACCACTGTGTTAGAGGTATAGTAGTGTATGAAATTATATGTGAGATTTACGAGAGCATGTAGAAATGAGGTTAGATATAGATTGAGCTGTAAATGAGTAAATGCGGGGGATATTTTAAGAGGGTAGTTAATCTGGAACAAAGCAAATCAAATTAAAAAGTCTGTGACCCTTAAAGATAGATCGTGAAATTATATTGTATTCTGTATGTGGTTCTTGGCGGTACAAAAATTAAAAAAAACATTAAATTAGAGAAAGAATTCACTAACACCTTAATGTTTTACCATGTTTTTAAATCCCTTATATTAATTTCACCGTCGTTCGTCAGTCCGTAAGGTACGGCTGAAAAACAAAATTAAAAAAGGACCAATTTTTCGTCAACGTATCGAGCTGAAATTTTGCAGACAGACTTATGTCACGTAACAAAGCATTGTGTCGAAATTTCTGATCCATCGAATGTACCGTAACAAAAGTAAGATATTTTTAGTTTATCTCTTTATAAATTTAAGGTACTCTGTTGTTGTTGACATTCACGTGATTGTTGGAGTGTACTCTAGCAATGGGTGACTACACCCATACCCCATCCGTCCTCTTTTTACACCAAGAGAGATCAGTCAGTTTTAGTCTGTAAATGTTTGAATATAATCAATACTTTTCTTTCTGTTTCATATTTAAGGGATTTATAGTCAAAAACTTTGTTTTTAAGGTGTTTTTTTTATATTAACTTACTTTCGTTCCTTTTTGACCGTCGTTTTTTTCTGTCCGTCGAGTTTCTGATGTTCCAACGTAAAATTTAACCTTTACTGATGTTCATAGAGACATATAAATTTTACCACAGACAATTCTTGGATGAAAATGCATTGTATCAAATTTTCAGTTCTATCAAATGTACCGTAATTAAATTAATTTATTTTAAAATTTTCCCCAAAAGCATGTGTGACCATCTTTTGTTGTCATTCAAGTGCAACGGAGTTCACCCCGTGACCATATCCCCGTGGTATTAAAACGTGGGGGGGGGATGGCGCAAAGAAAGTTTGTGAACAGACACAAACTACATCCCAATGAACTCATAACAACTCGAATGAACCTCCATTGCGGGGATAACTGGGACGCATTGTTGATCTTATAATATGTGCTCTGTGGTTAGCCACTTGCCACCCCTACCCTGCAACGCTCTAGCTTGCCAACCAAAACCTAATTTGCATAATCTGACAAAGGTCTTTCGTTAAGCTAATCTTTACATCTTGTGCCTGATAAGGTGTAGCGTAGTCATGATCGAAAAGAAAGTAGGAAATGAACGGACACAAACATGTTTTTAAAAAACCTAAAAGAAATGTATTGGCTGAGGATTGAACCTGAGACCTCAGCTTGTTGGGCGAATTTACCACTACGCTACGAAATACATGTTATTTTGTTGTTCTGAAAGAACATAGTAATTGATTTCAATTCAGCATCGATGACC
The DNA here is from genome assembly GCA_002072015.1 of Radix auricularia. Taxonomy (NCBI): domain Eukaryota; kingdom Metazoa; phylum Mollusca; class Gastropoda; family Lymnaeidae; genus Radix; species Radix auricularia. The sequence continues at coordinate 56,288 of MUZC01003241.1, forward strand.
CCCCCCCCCCCCAACGCTGTGTACTAACTTTTCTTGCAATCTGATTGGTCGTTGGGGTCAGACAGCTTGATACTTCCTTGGTATCCGGCATGGTTTGACAATAATGATATATATATATCTACTAGCAGACCCGGTCGTGCGTTGCAACGATCTCAGTAAAAATGACAATTTAAGAATCCTATGAGTGATATGTTTTAAAAAAAATTATGCCAGAAAACTACACTAAAGTGCGAAAAAAAGTCCAAAGATCATGGCACACAGATAAATAAAATAATAATTTTAAAGCTTTTAAAAAAACGACATTAAAGGGCTAGGCTCTAAAATAAGTGTTACTTTGTACTCAAGCTATGTTTCTCAATATAGTGTAAAATTGCTTTGGAGAATTAAATTATTAACGTGCATTACAAAAAAAAATTGGGGCCGCCTACCCGAAGGAATGAACATAAAGAGTTCAGTTTCCTAGAATAACTATTTATAGACTCTTGAATTTTTATAAGACAAAAAAACGGCATTAAGAGCCCCAGGGCCCATTCACGACAAGATATAAAGCTTAAAACGATCTCAGTAAAAATGGGAGTGCACGCAATAGTCTGCAAAAGTTTCATGACGACCGAATACATGTTTTAGTCAGCTATAAACCAGCACCGATTGGGCTGCTATTAGGGGTTAAGGGCTCTATCAAGAATATAATTTCAAAATTTGGTTAAGATCCGTCAATATAGCAAGTAGTTAGCGCTTAAGCTAATTTTTATATAGCTAATGTTTGCAAAAAAAAAAAAGACATTATCGGCCCTCGTCGCCCCTTTAGTGTTAAATGGAGAAAAAAAGTAGCAGTTACCATTCTTGAAGGGTACTCATCGGTCACAAACATTTTCATGACGATGGGATACATGTTTTAGTCAGCTTTAAACG
>MUZC01003241.1:59563-72601 GCA_002072015.1 Radix auricularia
CTGTTAAAATGTTTAGACACAGGACACTGAGCCTGTTTATTTATATTGTACAGGTGTTCTCTAAACCGATCTCCAAGACGACGACCTCTTGAACAATTCTTAATAAAAGATGGATTCACTTGCACCAGTCGCAACGTGATTTATGCAATTATTTGCAAGAGATGTAAAAAAATTTATGTCTAACTGCGGCACACTGGTGTGACCAGTCGTATACATTAAAAGTAATTACCACCACGTGACAGGATGTCACCAACTGTTTCCAAAATGCCACTGTCCGTCGTTGACTGAAAAGCGGATCAGCCAATGGCCTCTAGTGAGAGTTGTGAGTCGATGAAGACAACTGTGGTCAGTAAGTACATTCTCTTAGCTCGGCATCTGCACATCTCCTTCAGACCTCTATGAATTACCTCCAGCTCTGTATCGTGGCTGGTAGATGTTATTCCACACAGTCCATATAGTTCTAAATTTTCCAGCCCAGTGAGGGTATTGAATGAGCACTCCGAACCAAGTCACTGGATGTGGAACGCTGAAGAACGATGCGCAACAGTCTATAGCAGTTGAAAATTCGTGTGGTGATTAGTGCTGTAAAAATATTTAATATGACGTCATTGTTTGGTGTGCATCGGTGCGCAAAATGATTTATAAATAAAATAGAACGCAAATTACCGAAACAACACACGCACCTGTGACGTAAGCATGTGTGTTGATGTATACAACATAGACACCATTTTGTGTACTTTAGAATAGAGAAATCGAAGCGCGAGAAGCTGCATGCGCCGCTGAGGCAGGTGATGAAGCGCCAAAAGTCAACATTTATAATATAAGAAAATATTTTGTATACATTTCATGAAGTTTAATATTTCGTATTCATGAAACAAGGATAAGTTGTTTGGGCTTTTGACAAAAAAAAAAAAAAAAAGTGGGCGCCATAGGCGCCTACAACCCCTAATAAATGAAACGAAATATTTAAAATTTACGAAATTAAAGATTTTGGGCCCCCGGCCCAAAAGTAATGGGATTTAGGAGTTCAAAACCATATGGTATTTTAATGTGGACAATAGAGTATGCACTAAATTTGGTCAAGATACATTCATTTTCCAAGTAGCCGATGCTTAAAAAATGTTAATATAGCTAGTACAAAAATAATTTGAGCCCCCGGCACCCAATAAGTGTCAAGAATGGTTTAGTCAGTTTTAATAGACAAAAAACATACAGACATATTTTGATTTTTTATATATAGATAAGTAGATAGATACTAGAGGAAAATACATTAAGGGGCCCCGAGCACATTCCGTGCAAGAATTCGGTTGCAAAAAACATGTTAATTTTAATTCATTTTAACATGGATATATTTCTCAAGATCGTAAGAAATTGAATGGGAAAAATATTTTAAACATTTACGAAAAAAAAATTTGGGCCCCTGCCTCGAACAAATTGACATTTAAAAATCAGTGACCTATAGTATTTAATATGGGCGACCAAGTATTTTGAAAACAATTTTTTAAAAAGATCCTTTCGTCTACTCAGTAGCTAACACATAAACCAGTTTTTTTATGTACCTCTTATTATCAAAATATGACATTAAAGGCACAAGGACCCATCCAGGGCCCATTCAGGGCAAAATATAAAGTTTAAAACACCTGTTTATTTCAATATGGATAATAATGGATACAATTAATTATTATTATATGTCAAGATCTTTAATAGTTGATTTTGGGAATATAATCTTAAATCTTTAAGATAAAAGGTATTATGGGCCCCCAGCCCCAAAAGAGCGCCCATTAGGAGTTGACTTCCAGATGGTATTTTAACATTCACTATTAATTATTTAAATACAAACTTTGGTTAAGATCCATAAATTTATCAAGTAGATAGCACTTAAACTAATTTTTATATAGCTCATATAAGCAAAAAATACAATTTTGGCCCACGGCGCCCCTTTAGTTTTATTGGAGAAAAAAAATTGCCAGTTACCATTCCGAAAGGGTACTCAACAGTCTCAAAAATTTTCATGACGATCGGATGAACGGTTTAGTCAGCACTAAAGGACAAGCACACAGAAACACACACACACACACACACACACGCACACATACACACACATACGCACGCAGGCACGCACGCACACACACAGACATACTTTGATTTATATATATATATATAGTTGTATCATGTTCAAAGCCCCTGTGAAGTTACCAAAATACTGAGAGCAATTCTCAAAAGTTCCCAGACACTTCTGTACTTTTCAGTTTAAAACTCTCTGGTATCAAATTAAAAGCCGGGTGCCATCCCTACCATGCTTAGTGGGGTAAGTCGCTTGATAGCAAAACCGTTGCTCCGAAATAGGCTCTCCTATAGTGAGCTAAACGAAGACCAGAAAGCCTGAGGAATTCATAGAAAACGCTACACATACACGCTTGAGGCAACATTGAAGGCTTATGTCATCGGGTGTAACTACTGGTGGACAGCAGCCTGCGACCGAGCAAGAAGTGCCTTATAAACTACAGCGTAAAACCTGTAAAGCTAACAGACATCCATCCAAGTCCAGAAAACAAGTCAGAAATAATTAAGTTCTAAACCCTCCTGATGACATCCCGACTACCTCTTGCCTGTCATATGGACGCACCTTTTGGATAAGCATAGGTAAAATAAGTGATCAAATATTCTCCTAGCTTAGAAAGCTTATAGCTAATTGAAAATAAAAAATCCTGAATGATCAAGACGGTCTAACAACAATGACTCTATCTCAAAGACTATGTTGCCACTTAAAGCAAAGTCTCAGGGGCCGTCCATAAATGACGTCACGCACCTAGGGGGGGAGGGGGGTCTCACTTTTGTGACGATGCGTGACGTGGGGGAGGGAGGGGGGTTGAAGAAATGTGACGTCACATCGAAACAGTAACTTTAAATAAAACTTCCACTCATTCCACTGAAATATTTGCTCTCTTAAAATATATTTAAATTTAATGACTTTTTAAAAATTCAGTGCTTCTCAAAGTGCCTGTCGATAGGCCATCAGCCGCCGGTTGGTTTAAGTTAACAAGACACGAAAATTAAATATAATTATAAGTTTGAGAACCCACAAGAGAACATACCAAATTGTTACGCTGTGACTTTTGACGTTGGCATCAAAGCGTTTGTGATGTCACTAGCTTCTTTTTAGTTCTCTCGCGGCAGGAGTCTGCGAACTTTTTTTTTTTGTTGGTTATCCCCCCCTCCCCCAACTTTAACTGTATAGTTTAACAAACAGGACACGTGTCTAAAAAAAGATCTTGATAGGATTATATGTAGTTATATTAAGTCAAAACGACACTGAATATCCATTTTGTGGGTGGTGGAGGGGTATCTATTTGATACAATTATTAACGTTTTAAGTTTGATATAATTTTTCGATTGGTTTTTGGTCAAACGCCTCTGACCATTCTAAATATAATGATTAATGTGTTCATTTAAAATTAGTCAAAAGTATTCATTAACTTTATTGAATGCATCAAATTCTTGACATCGCAATTCAAGAGGAGCACAAAATTACTTTCTTCTGAACTCAGTTTTTAAGGCATTAATTCTAAATATGACAGAAAGGATACTTGATACAGTCCAGTCATGTTGATTAAGATTATTGTCACTTTTGTCAACATAAATGAAAGTAGGTTGGATTTAGGCGTCTTCGTATAGCACGTAAATAAGAAATCTACATAGATGACAAATTTAACAAATGCATTTTCTGGAAAGAACCGGTTAAATAGTGGGCATATGTTACAAGCGTAAACGTACACATGACGTATTTGAAAATATCTAGTGGAGTGGAGTGGATGTTATATGTCCCGAATGAGTCTGCATTACTCCCAAAATTTCCCTTTTGACCCAAGCCCAAGATGAGGTAATTTACCCCTGTTAGCCGACCTCTTTCTTAAGGGATGCCCGTCAGTCAATTGAGCGATTTTTTAATAAAATACATTTTAAAAATATTATTTTTAAATATTTTTTGAAACAAAGAAGTTAACAGTAAGGATTTATAGTCAATGTTTAATTTGTATGAATTAAAATAAAATATAATCTAATGATGTTAACACATTTCGTTTTTTTCACGGCCGTTTATCCCCACAATGATTATGATTCAGCATTACCCCCAAGAGTTCCCTTTTTACCCCAAATGAGATAATTTATCGCTGTTAACCGACCCCTTGGTTTAACAGGCCGATAGCGGTAGCCATGTATTTTTCATTAGTTTATAAATTCCACAAGAGGATGCAACAATTTAAACACTCCTCGTCCATTGGTGACATTATATTTACAACTCTTGTGTGACGTACGTGAAATCCTGAAGAGAAAAGAATTGAAAAAAAAAACAACAAAACAAACAAACTTGTGAGCTTCGGAGTAAAAAGTTATGATAAGATTGGATATTTTAATAATGTTATAGTANGAAATCAATTGGAGGAATTGTCTTACTTGTATCTATATATTCTAGGTCTGTCAACAATGCAATGATTCTTGTAACATCAACAGTTATATTCACGAGCTTAATCATGAAGGTTAATCACATCGAATGGTTTTTGACATTACCGCTGCATTGTTCATTAGCTGTCTTGCAATGCCTTGGAAACTTAACATTTATTTTAAAAATATAATAAATAAGACAATCTGAATTCATACTTAATCTTATAGGGCTTTAAGTTTTGAAGGGCTTCATTTTGCTATCAAATCAGTACAGAGAAAATCATGTCAAACGGGCAAAAGAATGCATCGGTACCTGGTGAAATGGAAAAATTCTTTGTGGTCGTCTGATATGTAAAAGTTTGAGAATCACTGGCTTACAATTTATTTAATGTCTTTTACTTAGCTTCACGCGTGTTACAATATTACATTGTAGAAATACATTAAATGAATACTTAAATGACAAAAAAGTGATTTGAAACACTTATTTTGAAAAAAAAGTTTGTTTTTTTAAGGGGGGGGGTCAAAGTTTTGTGACGTACTTTTGAAGGGGGGGTCTACGATTTTGTGACGACGCGTGACGTAGGGGGGAGGGGGTCAAAAATTAGCAAAAATCGCGTGACGTCATTTATGGACGGCTCCGTCAAGCATAATCTGACTTCAGTAAAGGATGCTCTTAAAAGTTTAGATATACTTAATCCATAAATAGCCATTAGTTTTCTTAATGTCTCGATCACTATATTATTATGTCATTCAAGGCACATAAGAATTATTCTTAAAAATTGTCATGTACCCTTATTGTTAAAAATGTCAAACAAAACTGTGCATAGTTAGACTGAAGTGAAACAAGATATGCTTTGATTAATGTCTACTACTACATAATACACGAGATTATACGCTTAAGTTACTATTTACCGATAATTCCACCATTTCAATGATAATTTTTCATCTGTTTGAAAGACTGCTGCCAGAATATTCAATCAATATACAACGTTTAACCCGCAGCTACATTTACATTTTAATAATTATTATTTTCTTATTCAAGCATATAGTTTCATGCTCCTCTAAATTAAATATTTGATTACATTGTGTGTAAGTATGGAACTTAATAACATCTTTTCCGTAATCGATTTTTTCATGAAATAAGGTAAAAATCAATTTTATTGATGTTTAGTTTTTAAAACGTACACTTAAATTGATTTCTTCTTGTTGTTGAAATAACACAAACATTTTCAAATCCCATTATGTGGCCCAAGGCTGTGAGTGTGAGGTAATAAAAGTCTTTGAAATATTTTCCCTCCGTGTTGACAATTTTTGGGTTGTATATAGTACTTTCAGCGCCCACACACGTTTATGAGCATTATTTCGTAAATTGATTCAGGTTGCTTAATAGAAATAGTTGAATTTGTAAAAAATCATTAGATCATACAAAGAATTATGATGAACTCAAGCTCAACGGTACAGAACATCTCATCAATTTAGGCCAGTTGTGACTTCATCGGTTACAAAACTGCTTATTTCATCAACATGATAATACTTGAGCAGATTGTTCAACATGTCCTACTAGTGTTCGGGATCACTACAAAAATTCTGGCATTGACTGTTTTCTGTAAAACTGGAGTTGGTGATGGCATTGCGTGTCTTTTCTCTCCATTACTGTCTCAGACCTGATATTTCTATCAACTTTCGTCGTGGCTACATTTATGTGACTTCTGGACCTGACATTTCAGGTCAAGCCTTACGTCAGCTTGTACTGGGTAAGCTATATTCTACCTTTTTACGGCATCATGTTTTACAACATCTCAACTCTACAAACTGTGTTTTTGGCAGTTCAGAAATGTTGCCGTGTCACCATGCCTAAAAGATTTACAGATCAGTTTTCTCAACATTTATCAATATAGTTTTAAAATCAATAATTTCAACACGAAACACTGTCTCCAAACTAAGGCCGGTGTATCCGGTTTACCAGAATGTTTAAAACAAATAATTATATAATCGATTTAATTCAATCTACACAAGAGACAATTTCTACGCCACTCCTGATAAGAGTGCCTTATTGAATTTTCAATAGTGTCGTATCTGTAGTTTACCTACTATTTAATTCTTAAAATTCATTGTCGTCATCTTACCTTTGCTCAAGACTTGACGGTAAAATTCAATTTTTTTGTTGTACAATATTAAGAGAAATAAAAATAATATTATTCCATAATTTTTTCTTCTTAGCTTTAATATAAAGGACCATCAGAAATAATCCTTTTTTATTGTCTATAGAAAAATCCACTTATGTACCCAATGCACAAAATTTGAACAGAGGCATGAAGATTAGTTTGTCCTATTAAGTAAATATCAGAGTTTAAAATACATTTCCTCAATATAATGCTTAAATTTTATTGGTAGTCGAAAAAAGCACGAAATTACATATTTACAACTATGCCGATAAAACAGTCAGGTTACCGTATTTTTATGCATATTCCCCGCACTCGCTGATAACCCGCACATGCATATACCCCGCAGTATTTTCAGATTCTGCTAAAACATTGCGGTATAACCCGCCGGCGCTTATACCCCGCACTATCCAATTTTATATTCGTTTTTTTTTTCATTTTATAGTTCAATTGATGCATTTTTCAATTTGGATATCATTAAATTTTAATATATCATTACCCATATTTTGATACACATAATATTTTTAGATAATATTTTTTAAGTAATATATAAAATGAACTATATTTAATTATTCAAACACATGCTAATTTATTAACTATATTTTTAATTATTGAAACTCATAATGTTTATTAAAGTGTGAGAAAGTGAATTCGACTTTTAGTAACAGGTATTCAAATAGATTATTTTAAAAATATTTTATTGATGTTAGCTCAAAATGGAACTTTTGAAAGGCTATCAGAATGAATCTAATTTTATTTATGTAAGCGTAAGATAAATCTCCTTAATCTTGAGCCAGAATCTGAGCAACCTGCTCCATCCATTGAGCCGTACCCTACAATCTGATCGTATTTCTTATTGCCTTTGACAAGAATGCCTCATTTTTTGTGTGCCAAATGTCAATTTTCAATATTTATCACACTTGTACCTTAATTCTAGATACCATTTTAATTTATAATGTATACTGAATAAATGTTGTTCACTTTATGTTTATTTGTTTATTATTATTATTATTATTATTTTGAGAAAGGAAAAGACAAAAATAAAGAGATCTTAATAAAAGAAATCTATTTAAGGAGATCTACAAGTTATGGAATGAATTAGAATTATTTTTGTGTTGAAATTGGCTACGAATGCTCTTTCAAGCAAATAATGTATGTGTAATTTTACCTCACAAAATTTTTATTATGTACCAAATTTGATGGTTAAAAAGCGTTCAAGTTAACATACAGATATTTTATTACTGAGCAAGTACTGAATAATTTATATGTTTTATACACACCCAGAGTATTTAATGATGTTGGTGATCAATTTTGTTGCACACCTATTATACTATTTCAGATCAGATTATGTTTCTTTTTTACCATATAAATACAAAGTTCATATTCGCCTCGAACGCAAACCATAACTAAGTGCTTAAAACATGTCAAATACAATTTATTTTGGTAATGTATAAATATTTTAAACAAAATATTGTAGATATCAATTTATACATAATTAGTAAAGATTATGCTAGTGTTTAACCTATTCATATGGCAATCTATAACGTATGGCTTTTATGGAATGCATTTCTATCAGTTTCATTTCTAGGTAAATTAAAATTATGTTTATTAAAAATTTAGAAACTACATTACCCAATTTGTCAGGATAATTTTAAGGCCCAAAATAATTTTTTTTTTTTTTTGGTAAGATCACAATAGAATAATTTTTTTTAAAATCGAACACCATTCTAAAATACCAGGTAGTTGATACAAAGTTTATGAATAAAGAAAGATCTAAAAAAAAAAAATCACCGACCAAAAGAAAGCCAAGTACAAAGTTACGATAATATCGCCTCAATATCTGGATTTTATAACATTGCTCTGGCCCCTCTCAAAAGAAACTATAAGAAAATTACTCAAAATCCTTGAATTCCATTGTTTTTAAGTCTGTAGTTAAATCTGGAAATTTACTACATTTTATGCTCATGAGAGAGTATAGGCCAAAAGGTCTGGTTCCTTTCTATGGGATTTTGTGTTGTTCTTGTAAATTTTTTTAGTAAAACAATTGTTAACCCATTTGAATGATCGTTAAAAAATGTCATTGAAGGTAAGGTTTGATTTAGCTGTGGTTGCGATTGACAGCTTGTGTTGTTAAGAATTCAGACGCAAATGGTCTTCTATGATGTCTCTTAAATTTTTATTATATTTATTTGGTTAGCTATCATTATCTTTGTTGTTACCTGCATTAAAGGAGTTATTTTCACACAAAATATCTGAAAATTTTCCTGCAAATAATCTCGTTTGGTAAAATATACTAAAAATAGAAACCTTTAAAATGCAATTAAGTGGATGTTTGGAAGGGACTTTATTTAGATTTAAAAGGGAAAGATTCTTAAAAAGGTAAGCTATACTGGAGCATATTTATCACGTTCAATCGTAGTAAAATTAAAAATCCGAGTAAATGTGATTAAGTGACTTTTTCTTAGCCCATGTCTCAAAAGTTTAGTCTAATTAAGAAAAATTAACGCAGCAGATATTAATTATACCAAAATTATTGACTGCTCCGTCGTTAATCATTGCAATGGACTTCTTAATACCCTCGCCATTTCTTATATAACTTCTTATCACCTTATAAATTTGTCTTAACCACATCATTTCCTCAGAATAAAATATTTCCCTTTCAATGCTGGACCAAAGAGGGAGGAATTCCTCAAGGTGGCTTTAAATGAGGTAAAAGTTGTATTTGTTTTAGTAACATAATTATTTGTTTTGATTACATTGTTTGAGCATGCGACTTGCCTCAGTTTGGAAACTACGTATATGTGTAATGATGTGAACCTAGAGTGAGAATAATTTGTAGTGTCTATAAATACTAGATAAACGCGATTAAATCATTAGTTATTACAAAAAACCTTGGACTGGTATCTTGATCTTCAGTGTTGAGTAAAAATCGTGCTTCTACGGTGCAGCTTGCACAGTCCTTGATCTGGCAGGATCATCATTGAAATTCAAATTGAAACTTATTTTTTAAAAAAATTCGGACACTTCATTTAAATCAATGATTAAAATAATTTTAAGTCTATTTTCGGCTGCCATAAGTAACTTACTAAATTATTTCGTTCAAAACCCATGCAGCATTAACAAATGATTTTTAACAAACAAAGACAAACGAATAACGCTTAATATGATAAGCTTGCCATCACACACTTGACAGAATAACTCCACAGTATTTAGACTATCCAATAACAAATAACAATGATAAACTCAAATCGTAAGACCCGTACATTTTTTTAAAACACTTTTAATGAAACTGTTAAAAATCCACATCTATTGGTAAAGAGGTGAAAATGTATTAAACAAAACATCAAAAATCTTAATATACACCATACCCTCAAATTAACAACAAACGTATAATTAAAAAATGTATATACAACTCACACAGGCACACATATAGGGAGACATATATATATATATATATAATATACGAATTAACTGAACTTGTTGAAATCTGAAATTAAAATAAACAACAAAACGTGTTAATTGCATCTTTAGTAGCAATGGCATAGACTATTATGTTGTTTCTAAACAAAAATGTTTTTGATTATATTATTTATATTAATCAATTTACAAAAATATGTTTCTAAGTTTTAGCAGCACAGTGCAATTATAAGATGAAATTAATAAATGCAAATGACATGTAACATCAGATTTTGTATCAGTAATAAGTTAGATTTTTAAAAATCTCGTTATAAATATCACACTTCACAGTAAGGATTTAAAAAAAAATTACATTAGCAATATTAAATGTTATTGAAGAGAGATATACACATTGTAGAACACCAACACACACAATATATGTACATAAAATTGTACTAGTAAATTAAATATCATTAAATAAACAAATTAAATTTTAAATAGAAAATTTGTCTTCAGAGGAAAGTTATACAGGTGCAGTAAGTTATTAAAAAAATATTGTGTAACATGGAACTTGAAAACGTATTATATGAGAATATATCTTTTTCATTTGTTTGCTAATTTAGTTTTTAATTATAAGAATATTTGTTTTGTTAAATTAATAATTATTGCTATTATTTCCTCCAAAAAACCGTTATTTAAAAGATTAACAAATGCAAAAACTCTACCAGATGACTAGTCTAAGTTTCCTGACCGATTGCACATTCTTATATCATAATAACAACAGACAATATCAACATTTTAAGGTTGGGGAAATGCACGTCACATAAAATAATGAGTCACATAGATTTAAGAAATTCCCATTTATGCCATTAACTGGCCATCAGGATAATGTTGTAGTCTCTTCGTGTCTTATAGGTAACTTTACGTCAATCTAATTTGTATGAATGTTCTACATTTATCTCATTGATAATTATGTAGGTGACTATTTCTTTTGTAAAAATCATTGATCCCAATTGCTTTCTGGGGTATTGCTTTATATAAATAATCAAAAAATTATTATTATTAACTGTTTTAACAGAGCTGAAAATAAAGAGTTACGAAATAAGAGCAGAGACAAAACCTGATATACCAAAACACATCTATTAGTGGTAAAGAAATTTAAAAAGCAAAAGATCAAAATGTTTGATGTAAATCTACTATTTATCATAAAATGACAAAATAAACGTGAAAAAAAATGACCCCAATAAAAAAACATATATGTGTGTACGTGTGTGCGTGTGTGATCATGCGTCTGTGCGTCTTTGTAAATCCTGGAAACTAAATACAAATCACATTAAATTGTTAATTACCAAAAATCATGGAAAAGCACATGTTATTTTACTCTAAATGGTAAAAAACAAAATATGAACTAAAAAATAAAAGGCCCAGATTACTGATTTTTAAAAAAACATAAAAAAACAACAAAAAATAAAATAAAAAAAACATCATCTTCTTATATAGTAAATTGACACACTTCTATCTTGGATAAGATTTTGCTATTTGATCAGGAGAAAAAAACTAAAACTCTTTAGATTTGCAAAATATTTCTTATCATAACATAACACAAAAATCTAAGGGATTTTTTTGTGTAAAAGTCAAATAAAACTACGGAGTTGCATCTTTGGTCTTGACGAAAATCACCTTAATTTTCTGATACAAAAAATTTAAGACCGAAAGAATGTCAGCGAATGATATTGTTACAAACACGATGACAATCGTTACTATTGCAATGGAACTTCCAAGAACTTTTGCAGAAGTTCTTCCATCTGGACTGCTCTCTTTCCGTCTTCTGTAGCTGGAAACATTTGTGTTTTCAATTATGAGATTTGTTTTAATTGTTTGCGTTAAACTTTCTGCAAGCTGTAAGATTTCTTCATGTGTTAAATTACTTAAATTGCTTTGAAGCAGACATGGGGTAGTCGAAAGCGTTTCTCTGTAAATCGTTTTGTTCTTTATATCATCCACTGCCAAATAGAAAAAAGATAAAGTGTTTAATTCATTGATATCATTTTTAAGACAAACTAGATTACCTCGGCGTATCATATTGTCGCAGATTTGCTAATAGATAGTGCAAAGAAAGTTGGGGGGGGGGACGTGAACAGACAAAAACTACATCATGATGAAAAAGAAAAAAAAATGAATGAACCTCAGATGCTGGGATATTTGAGATTCATTATTGATCTGGAAAAATGTGCACCATGGTTAGCCACTTGCCATCCCCAACCCTGCACCACCCTAGCTAATCAACAATAAACTAATTATCACAACCTGGCAAGGGTCATTAGTCAAGCTTTTTCTCAATCATCTTGTGCTTGTTATGGTAATAAAAAAGATAGTTAGAAATAAACGGCCAAAAGAACAAACATTAAAAAAAAAAAAATTAAAAACGTAATGTCTAAGCTGGGAATTGAACCTGTGATCTGTGCGTGTTAGGCGAATGTTATAATCATTACACTAGTAAAAACTTGTCATTTGTTGTTCTGAAAGGACACAGTAATTGACTTCAATTCAACGAAATTGTGAATGTTTACTATCTTTGTTTACAATCAGTTTGGTCGGTGGGGTCAGAGGTCAGACAGCTTGCTAGCTACTTCTTGTTCGGCATGGTTGGATCATGTAGAGAATTATACATATAGATTGAAAAAGACATTTAATATTTTTTGCAATACAACAGTTTATGAATATTAATATTTTGGATCCGTCTTAAATTAAAATTTTAGTTGCAAAATCTATCAAATTAATACGCTTAGAATTATTATATGTTCCGTTATACTGTCACAAAAACAATACAGGAAATACATACTTAGTACTGATTTTCAAAAATAAAAACTTATACATTGTATTCAGTTTAATGAAAACCGAGGCTACGCTATAATAATAGTAATAACACACGCACACACACACACGCACACACACACAAATACACACACACACATACACACGCGCACACACACACACACACACAAATACACACACACACACACAAATACACACACACACA
>MUZC01003241.1:72680-102314 GCA_002072015.1 Radix auricularia
CCCCCCCCCACCCTATTGAGAAAGGATTTGATATTTTTTGCCTCTTCCTATCGCGGGAGTTTACTCAACAACTTCCAGAAATTTCAAGATTCTACCTACACGGAAGTTTGGAGAATTATTGTTGAATTAGATTTATGTAGCCCATTTTAGGAAAAAAAATGGGGCCCCCGGCCACCAATAATGAAAATTTAAAAAAATTATATATCTATTTGCCTTATTAACATCGCGGGCTCTTACTAAACAACTACAGAAGGCTTTATACTTTTACCTACACATAAAATGGGAGAATCAATAATTTTCAGTTTTTTATGGCTCATTTAATAGAAAAACTACATTGAGGCCTCCGGCATGCTGTTAGTGATAAATTAAAAATATATATTCAACTGTTACCAACAAGGAAGTGTACTCAACATCTTTTTAAATTTTAAAGGACATACATACTCCAAAAAGGACAATCATTGATTTTCAATTTTTACAGATAAAGAGAAATAGATTTTGGACACCGGCTCACAATAATTTAAAATTTTAAAATTCATTTTCGTCGTGAGAGGGTACTCAAAAACGTCCCTATTTTTTTTTTGCTTTTTCTACACTGGAAGTTGGAGAATTAGTGATGATTGAGTAAGTGATTGCATTAAAAACTATATTTAGGCCCACGCCCCCCCCCCAAGGGATATTTTAAATATGTTTTTACCTGCTACCATCGTGGAAGTGTATTTAAAGCCCACCAATCGTTGCACGCCTTTACTCTATCGAGAAATAACAGAATTATATATTTTCAATTTTTTATAGTTCATATAAGTGAAAAAAGAAACGTTTTGGGGGCCCGGCCCCCATTAGTGTATTATTCAAAATTATTTTACACCAACTTTCATCGTGAGAAGGTACTTAACAATTTTCCGACGTTTCATGCTACTGTCTACACGGAAACTGTAGAATAAGTAATGAGTCGGTTTTTAATATAAGAAAAACTACATTTAGGTCCTCGGCCCCCGTGAGAGGGAGTTTAAACATTATTTTTAGCATATTTACGCAGGGAGCATGTACTCAAAAATGTCCACAGTTTTATGCTTGTACATATACGGGAAAAAGGAGAATAAGTGATTTTCAATTTTTATATAGCTCACATAAGGAAAAAAGGTTTTGGAGCCCCGGCCCCCATAAGTGGGAAATTTAACCATTTTTTAAAATTATCGTAGAGCGCATGTACTCCAAAAATTTCAAAAGTTTCATGCTTCTACCTACATGGGAAATGGGGAAATTGGAGATTTTTTTATTTTTGGAACACATATTAGGAAAAATAACGTTTTTGGCCCAGCCCCACATGAGATAGATTTTAAAAATTCTTTTTCGCCAATTTTCTTCGTTAGTTGGTACCCAACAACTTCCTAATGATTCATGTTTCTACCTGCGCGAGAAATTGGAGAATTAGTGATGTAGAAAAAAAATAAAAATTCGGCCCTCGACCCAACATAAGCGAGATATAAAAAATTTTTTTTTCGCGAATTTTCGTAGTAAGAGGGTAACCAAAAACTTTCCAAAGTTTCATGCTTCTACCTACACGGTAAATAGGAAATTAATGATTTTAATTTTTAGTAGAGCCCATTTAAGGGGGAAAAAAATTACATTTTTCCCATGTAGATTTATAGTATTTCTTTAACATGTGACAATACAAATGTTTGTTTTGTTACGTGTCTTATAAGAAATTACAATTTAATTTTTAAAAATTCCAATTTTGTGTTAGTGACTTAATTTTATGTGGAAAAAAATAACCCAAGTCAAATGAACATAGATCTATGAGTAAATTAAATCACTTCAAACTGTTTCTTCTTCTTCTTTTTTAAAATTTTATATTTTATTGTTATTTTTTTACACCTAATGCATATGTATTGTTTAATATCTACATATATACATGCCATTGAATAATACTCATGTGGTTTTATTATACCGGTTGTGTTTCATTTTCCTAAAATGTTTGGTGACTCCATATATTTTTAATGCTAATTTATTTGTTTTTCCTTAACCATTACATTTCTTAACACTGAATCACAAACAAGATTTCTTCAACTTATATTATTTATTAGTTTACATGCTCATTCCTCTAAAATGTTATTATTTAATGTGTGCAACAATGATATTAATATGCATATAAAGGGCCATTACCATTGCTGTAATTCTTTGTTTAGACCAAGTTTCCCATCCATTTATGAAAAGAAAGATGCATTGCAACTTTTAAACTGTTTATAATTTTGTTACTTTTCAGAAACCAAATCTGATATGGTAGTTTAAAATATAATTTACAAAATATGATGATTAATCGGAAACGTGATCTAATACAGGATTGCTCTCTTTTAAAAAATTATACCACTTGCATAAAGCCGTTAATTTAATCGAATAATATAGTGCCTTTTATATATATCTATCTGTACTAATAAAAGGGAATGCCCCCACTGACTGACTCAATGATTCATCACTAATTCTCCAACTTCCCTTGTAGGTAGAAGCATGAAACCTTGGGAAATTGTTAAGTACCCTCTCACTACGAAAGTCGGTGTAGAAGAATTTTGAAATACACACTCATGGGGGCCAAGGCCCCAAAACGTTTTTATTTTCTCATATGAGATTTATAAAAAATTGAAAATCTATAATTCTTTTAGTTCCGTGTAGGTAGATAAGAAAAAAAAAATATAAAAAATTAAAAAAATTCTCTCATGGGTCACTGGAGGCCCAAAACCTTTTTTTTTCATCTGAAATTGGCTATATGAAACTGAATCAACGCCAATTCTCTAATTTTCCGTGTAGGTAGAAGCCTGAATATTTGGGATGTTTTTTAGTATTCCCTATTCCCGCGATGGTAAGATTAAATAATCTCTCACTAGGGTGACAATGGCCGAAACATAGTTTTTTTCCCAAAATGAGTTATATAAAAAAGACGCATCTTAAAATTTCCATGTTCTTGTGTACTTAGGAGCCTAAACGGTTGAAGTT
The DNA here is from genome assembly GCA_002072015.1 of Radix auricularia. Lineage (NCBI taxonomy): Eukaryota > Metazoa > Mollusca > Gastropoda > Lymnaeidae > Radix > Radix auricularia. The sequence goes on from MUZC01003241.1 coordinate 75,669, forward strand.
GATATGTATTTAGTATATCCATATTGATTCAGATTAAAGTCAATAGGTGTTATTCGGGTTCTCAACGCTAAGTGAAACCCTAATTACCTCAGAAAATCGCGGATACTTTGCTAGTGTATTAATAAATCAAGACAGTTTCGTAACACATTGTGAGTAATTTTAATCGCCATTTTATCATTTAAAATAAATGTAATCGATAATTTTCTACAGACTAATCGATAAAGTAATCGTTTAATTCCGGAGCCCTAATATTTTTCTATTCTTCATTTAATGTCTATCAGCTAAATAAAGACAAAATGTGTTTTATTCCGACTGCAATCTCTTGCTACGTTGGATCTAAGGTAGTGAGAAGTGTTTCTATGCAGTATTTTAAATAAAATTTAAATCCTCTTATATTATTCGTTTTTTTTTCATAAATTTCTTTATATATCAGTCTCGAAAATAGAGGGTTACATTTTTTATATGTATAATTCTGTCCAACTAAAATTTGATTTGCATTCCCAAGAATAAGCTCCAAACAAATTTAGTTATGTTAAAACCAGAAGGCCTAAAATAAATCGTCACAAAACATAAAAACTTAACAAATATATATTTGCATAGTTTCAACTACGTAACAAATCTTTAAAGGACAGTACTATAACTTTGTAAAAGCGCGGGTATATTTCTAGAATATAAATACTTTGATGTAGATCTATGTTCTTTTGTTCGTAACTTTATTTCCGCACTGCTAAAATATCCTTAAAAAGTTGCTGCACAAAAAACAACTCATTTGGAATCTTCCGTATAAAATTGTTCTATTATGAAATGATATTTAATTGTTCTTTCTTTGTCACTACATTTGCAAATATTTACTATACATCTTTAAGGCAACAGGTATATTTATTAACATTATACTAAAATCATCTACAGGAATATTTTTTATTTTGAAACCATCCGTAATTTTTGACGCGTGTGATTAGTGTAATAATAATGATACTAATAATGTGCTGATAACTTGTTTAGAGCAGTATCGAAGTAAACAGATTTAATCAAAGCATTTCATCCTAAAAATAGTTTAAAATATAATAATAAATGAATTTAATGTAAAACACTCGTATCCTAAACACAAATTAAAATTGCTTCATGGTTTACATAGGCTGTGTTTATTATTGAAAGAACTTTTTGATTGTTGTTTAATTAGAAAATCAAAATAAAGTTTGGAAGGTTGTGTTATATTATCATGCATTTTTTTTAGTAAACATACCTTTTTGCGCATCTAGAACATTAAATACTAGGTAGGTGGCATTTGTTGAACTTGAAATTTCGTTTGGAAAGACGATTGCGGAGTTTTCGTTCTGAATTTTGGTGTCCTTAATGAACATTATAACAGAAACTTTTTGATTTGAAATTACTTTAACAAAGCGGGTTGGAGAATCTGTAAAAAAAATTTTTTATTGAACATTAGAAAACATTCAGTAACAAAATATTAATAACTTAAAAATTAAATCTTTATTCTACTTAAATTAGTTTTACAGCTGATAAAACAATACAATTGATTGTAGTCCTTAAAAGAACAAAAATACGATTTAATCAGCACCAGTACGGGAACAATATTTATAGTCGTACATAAAAGCAAATATATAAACTGCTATTTTTGTGTTTAGAAAGCTTAAATTTTTATGTAAAAAACACAATTAAAAAAAAATGAAACTAATAATAGTCAATAAAATTAATTTAAATTACCTTTTTGGTATTGAAGTAGTAGAGAGCTTATGTTGTATGTTAGCGTTTTGTTAGGTGCCAATGGGAAAATGTCTTCTTTTTCAAACAGTCCATTGTTAATGACAATTGTTTTAAAGGTGATGTAAATGATAAAGGGAAATCCAGAATAAACTTCCAGATAACCATTAGGTGACTGACTAAAATTTGTTGTTGGTAGAATCGCCAAGTATTGGCGTGGTTCTTCAGCTATATCAGCTTTAAAAAAATAAAAATAAAATAATATCAATTGTGTTGTAAATCTATTTCTTAAAGTTAAATACATTTTACAAAATAATTTTGGAGACGACACATGTTTTTTTAAAAGTTCCATTTTGTATAACAAATGAACCCCAAATACCAATTAATTGTCAATATTGAAAATTTAACATTATTTTTCACCATTTTTAAAAGCACTATTTAATTTGCTAAATCTGTTTTGTTAAATGCGTGTTTTCTCTTTCTTGGATCGAGCGTTGCTATGTTATAACAAGGCTCATTATGTAACTTCTAAGTGTTCTCAAGATGACAAGACCTTAAGGGTTCTTCTCCATCAACACCCGTCTAAATCCCCGATCAGTGATGAGCACTCAATCAACAGTGATGTTGCTCAGACAACTCAACGACATCGCTACATGTTCGTTTGCCGATGTCTGTTATTTGTGTCCAAGCCACGTAGTCCATGTGGAACAGTGTTCAGTCTTCATTTGAGTGATGAATGTCTAATTGCTACGTGGTAGTTTCCAAGTTGGTTCACACTTGCTCGGGCGTGGTATGAACTGGTTAACTGTTCTGACAATTACTTCAGGTGCCCAGCCCTGAAGCAACTTATCCCATAAGTGTTCCGTTAGCTACAATCTCATCGCAGTTGTGCCTTTTCGGCGATCGGTATAGGGTTCATTGAATCAGCCTATTTTCAGTCCATAAGCGACAAATCGACGTGTTCAACGATTATTTATAGAGCAAATTTCCTTTTTCGTAAAAGGATAAAATTATCTGTTTACACTAAACATATTTGATCAATATTTCAAGCGAAAGCTGGAAATCAAGGAAGGCAATAAAGATCGGTGAAAACAAACTTTCACTAGGCTTCAGATGACGTCAGCCAACGTCATCCAAAACAATTTTAATTGCCTCCAGATTTGCATCGTGATTGGTAATTGCTCTTTCTCATCGCCTAGACAGCTTACCGCAACCGAGCCCAGGACGGGGTGTTTAATAAACGAGCCAAATCCTCCTATGTGAATTTCGTTTAAAATTTGAGCAGTCTGAAAAGACTAATCATGCAGACAACATAAGCCTCTTTTGTGTTCGGAGCTATATCGTGCTGATTTTGCACTAGGTGAATTTTTTATCACTGATGCATTAGCTTGTGTCCAATGTAACTCCGACCAAAACATTTTAGTAGCCCCTTTTCTGGGACTGACCAGTCAAATTCCTTCTCTTTACACGGGTATGGGGACTGAGTCTTCTAGTTAGTGGACTGAATTTAAAGTTTCGGGCCTTTCAGGATTGTTTTCTTTATTTTACGTCGTTTATTTGTAGGTAGGAACGTTACTTTCAAACCTGCAGTATCTCTCAACCATGATTATGATTGGGTTGTCTCGCCAAATAGTCAAAATTTTATTTTGACATCATATTGAAATTGACATTGATGTATTTCGTAACGAACAACATACAAATTAAAGATCTCATTATTGTTTGCTTTTCATTTCATAACCTCAATGGTTGTAAAAAGCTCAGACAGGAAGACGGTAGTTAATGATTACTTTCACGCTAATTTTGAGATAGGGAATCCTCAGTAGTCTCGCTTCAGTGCACTTATTTTAATTCGCCAGTTTTTTTTAAAGGGACAGTTTAACTGTGGCTCTAGTACACAATTCACAGACGTGGTTTGGCTTATAAGGGTTTTATCCCAAATGTGTTGGAAATTTATTTCAATTCAACATTTTCTCACAGATATTTAGCACAATCTCGTGGTTTTATACATTAGCGAAAATTTAGTGAAGGTTTTCTCTGTGTTAATCACTAGACGTCACCGATTACCGTATTCCCTTATAAGTGTCAAATCAATCTATAATGCTTAAAATAAAAACATAAATTAAACATCAATTACAATTTCTGCAAACATCGTATTCTGACTTCCCAATTATTTTTTTTTTTGCTTGAGGACGTAAACTAAACAGCATTCAGTGTCAGGTGTATTCTTTTGGCCGAGTATTCTAAAACAGGGCTTCGCTTAATAGTGAATCTCCAAAGCAAAATTTGATCGTGTAGTCCATTATTAACTATTATAGCCTGTAACTGTGTAGTAACCCTCCACGTCATACATAGCCACATGCACTTCTCAACAAAAAAAAATTGTCTTCTTTGGCTTCTCACTTGGAGTTCGTTATTAATTAATTGTAATAGAAGGATAACTTGGCCCATCAGTTGGCATTCTTCCGAAACCACTTTTGAGTCACATTGAATTTTTTGCTGCTTTCCATGGACCAGAAAAATCGCGCGTTTACCAGGCGCATATAGCCTTCTCACACACAAAGCTTTAAGTAAATTGACCGATAGATATATGTTCGCGTAATTTCCTGTTTTTGGTTTTGGATTTCTTCCACGAATTAGAAAGTTTGCATGCATTCCAAGTTATTATCTTAAGGTTAACAGCTTCATATGATACATCTTCCTAATTACTTGAGCGATTCTTTATAATTTTATCAGGCATCATTATTTTGCTGGTTTGCACTTATCGAGGGCAGTCAGCAACTCATATAGTGTAAGAAGAACCAAACTGGGTTTGTTTGTTTGCATTTTCCTAGAAATGATCTGAACCCTGTTAGATACGATACAGGTTGTTTTTCGCATTAAATGTAAACCCAGAATCTTCTAAAAGATGTTCTATATAAAGAAGAAGGAAGGGAACTAGATTGGCGAATGGAGTAGAGTAGAGAGAGACAGAGAAATTGTGCTCATCGTATGCCCTAGGCTGGCCACTATTTGTTGTCATTGTTAACCATTACACTGCTTTAGTGTAAACACCAAAGCTATTAGCTATTATTGTGAGTATTTATCTGTTTATATTATTAACTTATTTATTGTTCGATACTGTTATAAGTTAAGTGTTAGCCAGTCATACTAATTATTCCTTACCACTGATATCTTATGGTAATTTGGTATTTATTACATTGTAATGTAAATTCAATGCCCGCCATGCGCGATGAGTCCCTTACCCAGAGGGTTTTTAATTTTTGGTGCTCCCAGCTGTATTCTGTTACGTAATCTGTTATATACGATCGGTCCGTTCCCACTCCGAATCAGAACCCTCACCAATTTGCAACCGTTCTGTCTGGTTATCCATGTTGTTTTATTGGTGTTGTTCTGTTTTCTATGTGTCAAGCCAGCGTTAATTTTCTGGTCCATGTTTTACTCCTTTGCTCAGCAAACCCTTTCAGACTTTCAGAAAGATAAATTAAATAATACCTTTTTGCTAATATTATTGTTCATACCTTTCTGGCAAACAAATCCATGTTTTTCTTGTCCAGCTCTGCGTGGTAATGTTATTTTATCATTTGAATTTAACCACAAAAGGTAACCATCCGTCTCATTAGGTTCGGTATGATTACGAACAGTTTCGGGAACCAGCTGTCCACTAACTGTCCAGGTAGGCTTCCCATCTCTGTTTTCGACAGCACCAATCCAAACTCCCTCTAGAAAGAAAACACAGGGTTGGTATGTTAAAAATCTAAAATTAATTTTGTCACATATGAATTAGCTGTAAAAGCAGCAAAGAGCTTATTCTTATATATATATATCTGTGTGTGTGTGTGTGTGTGTGCATATATAGGAACATATATATATATATATATATAAGCACTAGCTGATCAGTCGTGTGTTTTAACGATCTCAGTAAACGGAATAAATTTTAAGAAACCAACAAATGATATTTTTAAACATCAGTTATGTCAAAAACCCTCTCGGAAGTTTTCAACACAAATATACAAGTTTAATAGCAAATTGATAAATAAATAAATATTTAAAACAACTTACAAAAATAAAAATTGATATTAATGGAACGGCTCCAAAATGAGTGATAATTTAATGTACTCAAGGTATATTTCACAATGTCGTGTAAAATTGATTAGGTAATAAAATCATTAATGTGCAGGAAACTAAATGGGCCTCATGCCCCGAGAGAATGAACTTTAGGAGTTCATTGCACTATAGTAAAATAAAAATAGACTTTTGAGTTTTTATATGCTAAGATTGGTAAGATCCAATAAATTTATAATTCAAGTACGCTTACATTAGTCTCTTTACATCTAATATTTGAAAAAGCTACATTTGGCCCATTCAATGCAATATGTAAATTTCAATAACATGTTCATTTTAATTTAGTTTTATCATATATTTTTTTTTCTCAAGATCATTAAAAATTAAATGAGGAAAATATCTTAAACATATACGAAAAAAGACATTAGTGGCCCCTGGTCCCGAAGGAATGGAAATGAGAAGTACAGTGCCCTAGAATGTTCATATGGGCTACCAAGTTTATGTAAAAACATTATGGTTACAATCCATTCATGCACACATTAGCTAACGCATAAACTTTAATATATATAAACACCCAGTGGTGTGGTTCTGTATGTTTGTAACGTAACGCTGAGGAGCGATGTACGACAGTCCACAGCAGTTAGTTTAGTTGAAACGCTGAGGAGCGATGTACGACAGTCTACAGCAGTTAGTTTAGTTGAAAAATCCTGTGTTGATGAGCGCTGTAAAAATATTTAATATGATGACGTCATTGTTTGGTGTGCATCGGTACGCAAAATACAACCCCTATTATTATTATTAAATAAATACTTTGCGTACATTTCATAAAGTTTAATAATTCGTATTTATCAAAAAAGGACAAGTTAGTTGGTCTTTAAAAAAAAGGTTGGCGCGCCGTAGGCGCCCAAAAAAATGGGGCGCCGCAGGCGCCACGGCGCCTGGCACTATCTAGTATATTTATAAAGCTCTTATAAGCATTAAATGGCATTATGAGCCACAGGGCCGATTAAGTTCCAGATGTAAAGGTGAAAACATATTTTCATTTCCATCTGCATAATAATTGACTATTTGTCATTTTTTACAAAATCAATGATAAATAAATGGGGAATAATATCTTAAACGCTTAAGAAAAGAAGCAATTGGGACCCACAGCCTCAAAGAGATGATCATTAGAAGTTCAGTACCACATATTATTTAAAAATTTGCTTGTAATTTTTAATACAAATTTTGATAAAGATCGATTAATTTGCACAGTACCTAAAGCTTAAACTATTTTCATAGAGCTCGTATAAGCAAACATGGCGTAATTTGCCACGGCATCCCATGAGTGTAAATTTAATACAAATCTTGCCATTTATCATCCCGTGAACTTACTTAGAAGTTTCAAAAGTTTCATGACGCTCTGATGCATGGTTAAGTCACCTATAAGTGATATGCTCACAAACATATATATATATATATATATATAGATAGATAGATAGATAGATAGATAGATAGATAGATAGATAGATAGATAGATAGATAGAAGGGAGAGAGAGAGAGAGAGAGAGAAATTGAGGGAGAGATTGATAAAGAGATGGATAGATAGACATAAGCAAAACATGACATTTAGGGCCCCCAGATCCAAGCTATGTAGGATAAGATATTATTTTTAAAATACCTCTTTATTTCAAACTAAATCATAATAAATATATTTTCAATATCTTTTTAGGTGGTGTAAAATCAAATATAAAAAAATTGTCAAAAGGTTTCGAAAATAAAGATTTAGGCCCCCGGTCCCAAAGAATGGACAGTAGGGTTTAAACGCAATATGGTACTTAAATATGGACTTTAAGGTGTGTATCCACTAAGTTTGGTCAAGATCCATACATTTTCAAGAAGTTGAAACTTTAAAAAAAAATAATAAAACAGTTATGTAAAGGTGTCAACGTTCAAATTTATTATAAGAACAATAAAAAAAAAACCAACAACAAAAAAAAAAAAAAACACAATACGAAAGAATAATCATCTATTTCGTGAAGTTTCAATGTGATCGGGTGAATGGTTTAGTAAGATTTAAAGGACAAACATACATATATACATACATACTTTGATTTTTGTATATATAGATATAGGAAAAGATAAAAAAGGAAAACGTGACATTAAGGGCATCCGCGTCCAATCAGTGTAGGAAATTAACATTACAATCATGTTTATTTAAATCTAAATCATACTTGATACAATTGTCAATATCTCTTAAGGTAGTGTAACATCATAATGGGAAATAAAATCTTAAACGCTTGCGAAAATAAAAATTGGACATTGGGAGTTCAACACCTTATAGTATTTTAATATGGGCTATAAAGTATTTATGCACTAAGATTGGGCAAAATCCATTCATATTCCAGGTAGACGACTGCCCCCGGCCACCAATGAGTGTCAATGCTCATATTTGTTTCAGTTAAAAGCCAATATGCAGATGCTACTCAACTTTACGCTGACATTGATCCCTCCGATACAGACTTCACTGTCAAATTGATGCAGGAGTGCATTGGTAATGTAAAATCTTGAATGACTTTAAGCAGACTCAAACTGAATGATAATACGACGGAATCACTGCTACTCTGTAACAATAAATCACGCTGTACTTTGACCCTTCCGAATTCTATTCAGGTGGCTAGTTCTGATATAATGTTCAAAACATCGACTAGGAATCATGGCTACATTATTTCTGACAACATGTCTACCAACAACTTCATCAATCACATCTGTCGCTCTGCCTACACTGCCATTCGTCAGATCAGTTCAATCCGTCATTACTTAACAGATAGTGCAACAAAAACTCTAGTCTGTGCTCTTGTTCTAGCTCGTATAGATTACTGCAATAATTCTCTTCTGTCAGTTGCGCCAAAGCAATGTTTTGAAAAACTACAGAAATTCAGCTGCAAGATTAATCTAAAGGACTAAAATCATGACCATGTCAACTCCGCTAATTTGCTTCCTTCATTGGCTACCCATACAAGCCCGAATTGATTACAAACTGGCCGTTCTGTGTCACAACTTCTTTTCTGACTCATGCCCTTCCCATTTTGCTGAACGTATGTCGGTCTGCTCACAAGTCGTTAGCTACACTCTTCTGCAGACACACGCATTCTCTGTGTTCCTAAGACACGCACTAAAACATTTGGCGAAAGATCATTTTCTTTTTTTCCGGCCAAACAATGGAATTCTCAACCATTATACATCCATAGTCTATCAACTACTTAGTCCATCAATACTGCACTTAAGATACATCTTTTCAAAATTTGTTTTTAAAATTAATGAAACATTCCTTTTAATGATTACGTAGCTGATGTATAACGTCATTTATGTAGTTAGTATAATGAGCATGTTTATTTAATAAATATATGTGTTTTCATCTCAATGTAAAGCACTGTGAGCCTGGTTCCCTGCAGTGATACAGCGCTATATAAATTATCATTTTATTATTAATTTATTATTATTATTATTATTATTATTATTCTGGTCATCATTCAGTAATATGTTCTCATCTTGAAGTGATTCAATAAATAAAATTTCGCGGACGTTCAAAACCAGTTCTACTTGGTGCAGTTTTTGTTATCGTTCAGTACTTTGTTGCCATCTTGAAATGTGTCGGTCACTACAGTCACTCCTTTTCCCAATGCCACCGACGACAGTGTTCCGCCATCGATATAGAAGAGACTATGTGGCGTAATAATGCAAGGGGTTTTAGAAATGCCTCGCAACTGGTCACATGACTACACCGCACGTCACGGAAAATAAACACACAACGTCAACGCATAGTCCATGCTGCACTTACAGATCAACAAAAAAACAAAATAAGGGAAAATTATCCTCTTGCACAACGCAGCACCGTAATCGCGGACATGAACAGGTTTAAAGAAAAATGTCACGTACCACACAGTTGCTGAGATCTCATTATACGCAGCAAATATTGCAATGCTAAACACTTCTTTGCCGAAAGGTCCAAAGATAAAAAATTAATGATTGCTACTCGAAAAACAAAGTCCACTTTCAACCAATCTGTGCCTCTCCTTTAAATGAGAGTCTCAGGACAGACGTTCACAATCAGCATCACAAAAGCTTAATTCAAAACATCCGTACAATTGAAAGTGCTTTGGCATTTGCTCTCATAGCTCGCCACCTTTTTTACAGGTCTCTGAACAAAGACAGAGTTACTGAAATGATTTGCATACTTGACCGCAACCTTGAACCAATGGTATATCCTTTACTATTTCCTTTCGGCGAATCAAGTTGGAATCCAGGTTTAAAGTAAATGAATTAGCACCCTGCAACATTACAAACATTCCACAAAGGCCACAGCCGAAAAATCATAGGAAAAGCATAGCACAATTGCAATACTACAGTCACAGATTTACTATCCGAGGTAAACTAATCAGCAATACTTGTTTGATGCATACGTCAAAGCTGAAGGACAATTTGAAGGTGGAAAATATACCGGCTTAATTGTTTACACTCATACTTTAGTAGTCGATGACGGTATCCGTCCAGGGAAATTCGTCCTTCATTTTTTAAAGAATTTTCATTTTGAAGCTAAATGTTTAGTAACTAGCAACCCACGAATGGCACGGCTCGTGCCGCACCACTCTTGCTGTAGTTTCCTAGGCACGGCGACCGTCAAAAAGGCGACTTTAAAACAGCGACTGTGTCAAAACAGCGACTGTCATAATAGCGACTTCAAAACAGCGACTGTATCAAAACAGCGACTTCACCGCAAAGCTATTCTGGTTCAACCGTAAACCTAACACAGTGGTTCTAAACTTTTTTGACACATATACCCCTTTTCATTGTCTAAACTGTGGTTTGAGCACGACTGATATATGCATTTAGTTTTCTCTCGTTAGCTAGCAGTCAGTGAGATGATGACTCGTGTATGTGGCTTGGTACTTTAGATTTAGTAAATCATCAACAGCCGGATGTTTGCGAGCATGCATATATACCCGGTATCCTTGTCAACGTCCAGCTAAGCACACCCGATCCGATGTAATCGGACAATAAAAACGTCACATGGTCAGGTAAAGGTACGTAGATTCACTCAACCCCCAGTCATTTTATTTACATTTCCCATAAATCTCATAAGGCCAGCAAACGTTGACCTGTGGTCGTCGCTTAGTCTAACCCTCGTAACATGACCTGATGTAACACGGGCCAGCACACAAACAGTGGCTGATCTCGGTAGACTTCAATTGATCTCTCTACCGTGATTAAAGTGGCGATGTAATGGGACAATAAAAATGCCACGTGGTCAGATATTCCTTTGTAAAGGTACCTAGATTCATTATGACCCTTATTCCGTTTTTTACCTTTCCCATAACACTCGCCACAGCCCTAGTTATACATTACACTATAACATAAAGGTCAATCTTGCCTCCACTCCCATGCCAAACATATTTAGAAAGGACCACATTTATTATTGCTTGTGGCCACGGTAGTCGAGTTGCAAGCGCACTCGAGTGTCGTTCCGATGGTCACGAGTTCGAATCCATGGGAAGCCAAGGACTTATTCCCGGTGCCTAGGGCGACCCCGAGTTCCACCCAGCTCCAAAATTGGTGAAAATCGGCGGGGTAATGCGTGGAACCCTAAGCCGTAGCATGTGAACGCTGCATCACTTGCCAAAAAAAAAAACAAGTGCTGCCTTGCTGATGGTCTTGGCTGACCAAAGGCTATGAAAGCAAATCCAGAAAATACAGCACGCTTAAGTCGGAGACCACGGGCCAATTGGCGCAAAACTCGTGGCAAAACTCAATATTCAATTTTGAGAACGAAGAAGAAGAAGAACATTTTTTTTTTAAAAATATTTTTTCCAGTGGTTTTACGCTTTTCATCGTAAAATCAAAATCATTTGATGAAATAAAAAAAAAATGTTATTATGGTGTTGACCTCGCAGGCACTGAAACCACCACAAACCTACGCCCTATCATTTTCTTCTCTTTCTTGTGTAGACCTACCTAGCATAAAAACTGAATTGTAATAAGATGTACAATGTTGTCAGTATATAAAGTTAATACATTAAATAGTTGCTAACACCGCATAGCGGAAAATATCATTCAAGCCGCTGGGAACCGTATGACCTGACATTGTGTATGCACTCTTTAAAACACCAACATTTATTTATACACATCTCCAATTGATTGTATTTAATTTAATATTGTCCCTTCTCTACAAAAACTCTGCATTATCACAAGCAAAAGAAAAAAGTCGCAATTTTGATACAGTCGCTGTTTTGATGCAGTCGCTATTTTGACGGTCGCTGTTTTGAGCGATGCTGTTTTGACACAGTCGCTGTTTTGAAGTCGCTGTTTTGAAGGGCCCCTTTTTTGACAGTCGCTGTTTTTGCCCGGATGCGAGTTTCCTAATATGTCTTCCTACTCTTATTCCCGTTATTGGACGGGCTTGTAACAAGTTCTAAATATTTTCTTAAATTTTAATCGAATGTTATCGATTAAAATTATTGCAATAGATATTTAAATAATAAAATTGTTTTACGATTAACCGAGAAATTAATCGATAATTTCCGCAAACCAAATATTTTCATTTTTAAAAATTTTATATTACAGTTATGATATTAGATTAAATTTACGGAACAAGCCAAATCATGGATTTTAGTCTTATACCAGTACCAAACTTAAAAATTAACAATTAAGCCAAGTAAAATGACACAGAGAAGATAAAATCTATATCTATCACAATTAAATTACTATTTAATTTTATTTATAATTTACCTGAACGAAGATCTTTAAGTTGAATGGTCAACATATTGAAGAAAATGGATGTCGTGGTTTCTACGAGATGAGAACTATGCTGAAGGCAATGTAACTGCGAAATACAAAGTTACGAAAATTGAGTACACTTAGTCACTTAGTTTACTATTAATAATTAAAGTTGCACATAAACTCAAATTTAACACTCGCAAAACGTATTGACTCATAAAAACACGAATATATTTCTATTTATGGTATAAATATTATGTATACATACATGCATGTATATATATATANTATATACTAATACATATATGTATTTATAAACATATATACTAATATATACATATATTTATAAATAAAATGACTAATTTAATCTTACCTCAGCACCCTGCCTTGTCAAACTTAATTTATACCACTGAATGCAGTACGGGGGTAAAAGAAACGTGTCAGGTAATGATGAACTGCAATTTAAAATTTCTACAGGGAAATAGAGAGAGCAATTTATTTTAAAACTGAACAAAATTTTATAGAGAGAAAAGTAAAAATTAAATAGAAATGGTTATAGATATCTGTGCATATATATGCAAATTAATATATGCTTGTATGCGGGTAAGTGTGTATAAGGGTGTGTACTTCAATGTATGTATGTATGTATGTATGTATGTATTTATGTATGTATGTATGTATGTATGTATATATGTATGTATGTATGTATGTATGTATGTATGTATGTATGTATGTATGTATGTATGTATGTATGAATGTATGCAAGTAAATATATATGTGTATGTATATATATGTATGTATGTATAAATCTATCTATCTATCTATCTGTCTATCTATCTATCTATATATCTATCTATCTATCTATCTATCTATCTATCTATCTATCTATCTATCTATCTATTATCTATCTATCTATCTATCCATCTATCCATCCATCCATCCATCCATCTATCCAAATTTAATTCATATACATATGTGTAATATGTATGTGTCTTCGTGTGTATAAGTGTCCGTGCTTATTTGTGCGTATTCTATTTTATTTTAAAATATTTTTTTATCAGTTTTATTAATTCTTAATTTGTTTTTACACTATGAAAATAAAATTACATCTACTATATGATGATCACCTGTTTGACATAAGAGCATATTTGGCCTACTGCATTTGGCATTTTGGGCAAGTCCATCCCTTAAAATTACACACTGAGAAATTGGAATATCCTTTGGATAAGTACCCATCCAAATTTTATCAGAATTGTTGAGTGTCATCTTTGATACTTTCCAAAGAAATGTGCCGTTTTCTATTCGTGCTCCAATCCAAACTGGTGATACATGACAAAGATCTTTCAAAATCAAAGAATATTTATGAAATCATTTTTGAAAATCATATTAAAGTAACATATATTTTGTTTCGTTTATATTTTAGTGTACTTTTTAAAGATAAAAATCTAAAAGACAATGAAAAAAAACTTTTTATCTTTGATTAAACTTCATTATCACTTTCGTCCTAATATGTGGGTCTTGACTGCAGCTTCCAGATTCATATAATGTGTAATGCACTAGAATAACACAATATCTACTAACTAAAATAATGATTTAAATGAGGTTCTCTTCATGCGCATTTCATAATGTGATGAAAAAGAGAGCTCCAAACACCCCACCGCGCGCACCACATAACTAAGTTATGAAAGAAAATTGCTTATCCGTGACATACACATAAAAAAAAGTTTTATGTTTTATTAGATGGATATGAACTAAATTGTGGATAGTTAACCCCATCCCTTACACAATCCTAATACATTCGATTAATAACATAATTCACATTACGTAATAATTCTTAGTTACACAAGAATGCACATTGATGTATCAAAACAAATTAAATTAATATGATTAGATGCCATTTAAAAAGTACCATTAGTTCACTCAGTCTCCATTTCGAATCTTATCTTATATGTTACATACGCTCCTTCTGTGCAGAAGATTATTGCGTCCTACGTATTTCTATGGTTTGTGTTTAGTCCTGTATTCTTACTAGAGATTTAAAAGATGAAAAGGTGTTGGCTTTCCTGATTTCTTCAGGCAACCCATTTCACGTTCGAATACCGCACGGAAAGAAAGAAAACTTGTATGTGTTTGTTCTTGCATATGGAATAAGAAAGGTGTTTCTATCTTTATGTCTATTTGAGGGTTGTATTAAGTTATCTTTTCTGTTTTATTTCCAAATTAGAATTAATTGCCTTATGTATAATTACTAATTCTATTCAGATAGCTAGTTCTGATATACTGTTAACAAAATCGACATTATTTCTGAAAACATGTCTAACAACAACTTCATCAATCACATCTGTCGATCTGCCTATACTGCCATTCGTCATTCGTCAGATCAGTTCAATCCGTCATTACTTAACAGATAGTGAAACAAAAACTCTAGTCTGTGCTCTTGTTCTAGCTCGTTTGGATTACTGCAATTCTCTTCTTTCAGGTGCGCTTAAACAATGCATTGAAAAGCTACAGAGAGTTCAAATTTCAGCTGCCAGATTAGTTCTAAAGACAAAAAGAACATGACGATGTTACTCCACTACTTTACTCACTTCATTAGCTACCCATACCAGCCCGAATAGATTACAAAATAGCCGTTCTGTGTCACAACTTCTTTTCTGACTCAAGCCCTTCATATCTTACTGAACTTTTGTCGGTCTACTCACCAAGTCGTCAGCTACGCTCTGCTGCAGATACACGCATTCTCTGTGTTCCTAAGACAAGAACTAAAACATTTGGCAAAAGGCCATTCTCTTTTTGTGCAGCCAAACAATGGTATTCTCTTCCATTACACATCTTTAGTATTTCAAGACTGCACTCAAGACACATCTTTTTAAAATTTATTTTGAAAATTAATGAAACAACATTTCGTTAAATGATTAACGTAGCTGATGTATAACGCATTGCCATTTATGTAGTTAGTATGATATGAATTTTTCTTTAATTAATATATGTATTGTTATCTCCATGTAAAGCGCTGTGAGCCCGGCTCCTTGCTGGGATACAGCGCTATATAAATTATCATTTTCTTCTTCTTATTATTACTATTTACTCTTAGTTCTTCTATCCTCTAGTGTTTCAAGGTTTAATGATTTAACTAATGGTGTTACTCTTGTCAGTTTTAATATTCTCCAGTAATGAATCTGGCAGCTCTTTTTTGGATTTGTTCTAACTTATCGATATTTATTTTGGTGGACGATGCATATTCGTTTGTTTATTAATCATCCATCTAAAACGTTTTAAACCTCATTTGTTTTTAAAATTGAGCTATAAACATATTATTGTAGCATAATTTTAATTGATTTTTTATTGAGGTTATTTGTCATAAAAATTGTATATCCTCAATATCCAAGAACTTTCGGATATACCACAACGATCTTTAATTAGAATAGATTCGCTTTCATTGTCTTCTTCCTTAAAACTCATGTTTTGAAACACAATAATAATTTATGGGAAATAGAGTGGAAAATGTGTGAGTTTAAATAATTCAAATAACAACAGTGAATATCCGAAAAAATAATTAGTAACTTCATCGTTTTAGCTGTTGGTATGGCTGGAGAAACTATGTTTAGTCAGATCTACTATAAGATCACTTGAGATTTCAACATTTTATGCCAGCTGGAAAATCACTATTTAGTAGCGCCTATCGCATTATCTTAACATCGACTGATAAGATAAAGATTGGCTGATGCTATAATTTAGAAAGTTATTTTCTGCATAAAAAATAACTAGGTTGGTCAACTTCGATACGTCCATAAGGAAACAGAATGACTAATTTTTTAATGAGGAGATGTGTTGAACAGATATGAGATAATAATAAGCATAAAATGTGTAGCCTAAAAAAGAGTTTTTATCGTGATTTTCCTAAGATTTATTGTAAAATCATTTTGTATTTATCTTATACATTTCTTTCTAAATTTTCACTATAAACTGCTTTTATTTATTTTTAAGGCAGTGACATTCTCATTATAAGTATGCTTATTAATGCAATGATATAAAATATTAAGAAAGTAAAATGTATTGACCTTTAAATGTAAATTATCCATTAAAAGTGAATTATAGTTATGCGATTCATTTTTATCTTTTCAGTTCCATGTCACTAATCAAGTCTTTTGTAAAAATAACTTGTTACCGATAGTTTCATTAGCTGATCGGCTGTGTTAACTGAGATATTTACGTTGTTTCCACCTTGTAATATGTTAGCATTATATACAAATAAATATAACTTGTATTGCTTTTTATATTTGAAATAAATATATTTTTTATCAAGTTATTTGTATTACTAGTTGTAGTATATGTCATGCATACATTATATGCCAGTTTCCAAATTTTTATATTTATCATTACTTAACTTTAGTACACATAGCTTAAATTATAAATACCCATATCCGTGGGCAGTGGGCTAATTTCTTTTGCAACGCTTCTCTGTCTCTCTGTGATAGTTTCTGCAAGATTTCCATTCACTAGTTGTTCTTGACAGTATTTCTGTTTAAAAATAACTAATGTGTTAAACATTATTACATTTATAATGACAAATAGTTAGTATGCTATTAAAACAGTACAATATACATTGATTTATAAAAGAAAGACAAATTTTATATGAATGCTTGATTTAAGTTAAAATTTGCAATAATTTATATTGTAACGAACATTTCTATTTATGTATAGGTTTACAAACACATTTGAATGGTGTGTCGTAAAATTTTAGTTTAAAAATAATCACTTAAATGTAACATTGTAAGCCAACTCTTAATGCGAGTATTTATAACAAAGTATTTTATTTTTTTCTAATATTAATTTTAAGTTCAATCCATCTCCTTTTTGTTTGTTTATAAATAGTTTATTTTACTATCACTTCTATATAAGAAATTTGAGCTATTTTTACGCCAACTTGTTTAGTTTTTGAAGTATACTCTTAAATGTAAATGTAACTACGAGACCGAAGACAAAATTCTATTACACCTATTTTGTCTGTACCATAGTAGCAGAGAATTAACGTGGAACGGTTTTGTATATATAAAGCATTTCTTGAATATGTAAAAAAAACGAAGTGTTGTCTTATACTTACTGTAAAAGCCAAAAATATTTGGAAGTTCAAATAAAATGTCTTTAAACAATAACGCTAAAAAATAATCCGACATAAGTTTATTTTACACAATTTCTTTTTTAACTCATCATTTTTAACACAAAAATTGCTCTGCTATTAATTTTGAACATTAAATGAGTTATATTTTTTGGATCTAAATACCTTGCATTGTACTATACAAGTTAGTTTCCATAAAAAAGGACAACTTTAACTAGATGTATTTCTAATTCCTTTTATTTGTAAAATATACGAATTATATTTAAAGCTAATTATTTTAACAAACCTGCGCATCCGTCCAGTTTTTCGCATCATCAAATCTCACATAACATTTTTTGTATGATTCTGACACATCTTGCAGGTTACAGTTAGAGGTAAACGGTTTAACTGAAGTTTAAAAAAAAGAAGTCATAATTAGTTCTAACAATTTCATTAAAAAATAATAATAATAAAATTCAACTATTTCAATTTTGCAGGATTTGTTCTCGAATAAAATTATTAATTACCTGTAAAGGGTTTATTTTAAAATTTAATATGAGAAAACCCAAGTCACATTTTGAGTTAAAAATGTCAACCTTATTAGGTTAACTACCCATATCTATGATTTCCAATAGACATTATGTAAAAATAAAAGAGATATTAATACAAAAATATTTCTATTGTGGATTTTTTTTTAATTTAAAACTTAACTGATTTTTAAATCCTTTTTAATAAAATTTGGCATTGGCTTGATTGTTTACTTGTCTCAAAAACTTTGTATCGATTTCTAGCCCTTTTCTTCGTATAATATCGAATTGAAATTTAGCAGGCAGGATCCTAGCAATTATAAAAAGGACGTATCAATATTTCACACTGTAACTAAAACCCACCCCTAACCCTAAAACCTATCCATAAACCTATCCCTAACCGTAAAAACTATCCTTAAACATATAACTAAACTTAAACCTATCCATAACAATCAATCTATCCCTAAACCTAAGCTTTCACATACCCTTAAACCTATCCCTACCTGTAAACATATAAATACCCAAAACCTATCCATACTACTTACCCCTTATCTTAAACCGATCTCTAAACATTATATTCTATCCATTAACCTATCTCTAACCCTAAACTTATATATAAATAATATCCCTAAATCTATCTCTAAAACTATACCTAAACATATCCCTATCACTAAGGCTGTCCCTTACCCTAAACATATCCTTAACCCTAAACGTATCCCTAAAGCTAATACCTATACCTAACTCTAAACTTTCACTTATCCTAAAATATATCTCTTACCATAAACCTAAATTATTATGAATTATGAATTAATGATTTGAAAAAAGTTCAGAAGAAAATGTAAAACATTTTTTTTCTTAAACTGGTAATCGATCCATGTACTGCCACGTCAGCAATCCCCGACACAAACGTTAAGACCAAGTCTTGATGAAAATTGTGCTTTTTAAACTTACATAGAAAACTCTTTATTATTATCGACTAACAAATTATGTTTTTTGACTACTTAGGCTTAGACTATCTGAATCGAATAGCAATCAGAGGCTTTATGTACCCGGGCCTAGGTTATAGCCGGATATATTCTTGTCAGGCGTTTCATCTGGCCTGTTACACCAGGTCTAAATAGCCACATCGTTTTTATTACTTGTTTTATAATAAATTCCTTATATATGAGACACAACTATGTATTCGGTGTTTTGTTTTTGATTTGTCGTATAGATATGATTTATAGCCAAAAACAATGTTTTAATAGTTTGTTAAGCCTTTAAAAGCAGTAGCAAAATTAATTACTTCAGTAAGTTTTTGTTAAACTTCCAACATGATAAATACCATAACATTCTTTTAGTTTCCTGGAAATACAAGAAAAATCAATGGCTACCATTTTGTGTGATTGTGAATTTTTAAAAAACAAAATATGGGAGTATATTTTATTTACCTACCCACTGTGCATAAGGACATAAGGACAATAGTGGTAAAAATTGCCATTCCGTCTTCGATAAATGTTTAAGGTGGCTCTAAATATTAAATCATTCGTCAAATGGATTTTTCTTGCGAACTTGTTCTCGAAGTGCTGATTAATTTAGATCTTTAAGTACTGAAAGAAAAGAAGTAATTTATAAATTAATGGAATCTAGAAATAATATATGTAGTATTTATAAAATTTTAATTTTATTGTTAGTTTTGGTTATTTTCAGTGCGATTTAGATCGACAATTTATTGAGACAATTTTTTAATAGACATATTAAAGAAAACACGGCATACATATTTTCCAAAACTCATTATATTTCACCAAATTTAATTATTAAAAAAAAGAATTTAATTTCATAACACTGAGCCTGTTGCCTTAACATTTCTGACATTTATGTTAAGGAGCGTCCATAAATGATGTTAAGTACCTAGAGGTACGGTTGCCACACTTTTCAGAAGATGTGTGACAAGAGCGAAGAGGTGTTTGAAAAATGTCACGTCATATCGAAACGCGAAGATTTAGATAAAAGTTCAGCTTAAATATTTGATTTTTTACAATTTATTTAATGACGTTTTTCTTGGTTATTCGCTTGATACGATAAGCATTGGCATCCAAACCTTTTGCATGGCGGCAATACTTCATTAAGTAAAGTACATGCGGCGGTCAGATAAAAATATTAAACAAAAATTTTATATTTTGAGAAACATGTTGTTTCAAAAATTTCAAAATTGTTAAGTTAAGGTTGAAACTTTGACTTTGCTGCATTAATTATGCAAACTGTCTAAAATGTCTCCATCGATGACGAAATGAATGTCAGAATTGCCAGGGCCAGCTCCACTTTTGGCAGATTTTACCCGAATGTTTTGAACAGCAGAGGCCTTGCCATCCAGACAAGGTGAAAGTAAAAAGGGGATTGGTGTTCTCTACACTGCTTTTTGCATGGGAAAGATGGAACTTTTACAACGTCATGCTAAAAGGCTTAACCACTTTCACACAATAAACCTAAGGAAGATCCTCGGCATAAAGTGGCAGGATAAAATTCTAGACACAGTGGTACTGACCAAAGCAGGCCTCTTCAGCATTTTCACTCTCATGATACAGTCACAGCTTCGCTGGGCAGGGCACCTAACCCGAATGCCCAATGAGAGACTACCAATGAGACTCTTGTATGGCGAGATCCAGCATAGTCAGTGGCCCCATGGCGGACAAAAGAAACGCTTTAAAGACACATTAAAAGCCTCTCTGAAAGCGTTTGTCATCAACCCAGACACGTGAGAAGAAGCTGCAATGGACCGGTCTTCCTGGCGTCAATCCATCAACGAAGGTGCCAAGACATACGAGACAAACAGCGTCAAACGCGCAAGATAAGAAGAGGCCAGTGCTGCCAATTCTCGAGGAGAAACCCACTCGTCCTATGTCCTTTCTGTACCCGAACTTTCCGTGCAAGGATCGGTCTCGTCATCCATCTGCGCACACATAGGCAAACCCAGTCCAATCAATCCTCGGATGACTAGAGTGGTCCTCGTCGACTTGAAAGACGAACAACAACATGCGTGATCAGTCTGAATGCCACTAGTTTCATATTACCCAAGTGAGAATAACATAGTCTCGTCATCGCACGATGATGCTGTCGATGTGAGAATCCCTGAGTGTGTATAATTGAGGCATGAGAGAAAATTGATGACCACTGAAGAATGAAGGATGGGTGAACGGTGAAAAGTTAAAGGGGCGTAAGGTGGGGCTAGATTAAGACTGAGGATGTGAAAGAAGAGAGGTGGTTGGTTAGTAATGGCATTTCAGTTCGGAGTCTTGAGGGCTAAGTCTATTATAGGAGCTTTTGCACTGATTGGCTTATGTTGTAGTGTTTTCATGCTAATAAAACGTTTGGTTAACATAATTAATAGTGAATATATTCATTGAATAAGTGACTGTGTATTTGTTTACCACTTGCACATACAACTGTTGTAATCCGTTTTCTTGCATCTAACTCCATAGTGATTTCCCAAGTGAAAATAACAGCCGTAAATGTGCGTTTGAGGAAATGCCTCAATAAGTGCATCTTTCGAAGCTAGTTCCAAGTCAATCTGTACACTTCTTGGGGCTAGTCCAGGTTTCAATGATTTTATTTCACTCCACATTCGAGAGTGTGTGTCTTTTTGCTTATGTGAGAGCAAAACAGAAACACGGGGAAGCTCATTTTTTCTTATCATTGCATGCACAGTGATAAAACACTTGATAAAACAAGTTTGGTGATAATTTAAATTTACCATCACACATCCAGTGTTCGGCATCCTGCATAGTTTGTAGACACTGGTCTGTACTAAAAATAAGCATCCGAATAACATCTCCACGCCCACTGTCATAGAGCAGGAAGTTTTGCTGGTCAGTTGTTTGTCTCAATTAATCGGGTATCAACAGTTCACCAACAGGAGCAGGAACAGTGGGTTGTTATCTGTTGCTCTCCTTCTCTGTCTGATAACCTGACGAAGATTTGTAGAAGAACTAACACCTGCTGCAACTTCTTCATTAACATCGACGATTGCGTCCTGCACAATTCTTCGTGGTGGATCCCGTGTTGTGACTGCCGCTGTTTTTAATGTGTTTTCTACTCTTCGTACTGCCACTTCTGCAGGGTTAGGTGGATGCATGTGGACGCCACTGATCACTGGGGTTTGTTGTTGCTGACGATACTGAAGACTTGTCGTTAAGCGACCTTAAAAAAACAGCCAGTTTTTGCACATCTCCAGTTAATTGTATTTTATTTTGTTTTGTCCTTCATGTACAAAAAACTTCATAGCTTATCATGTCGCTTCCTTTTCTTGATTGTGTTAATCTACACCTGTCAACAGACTGTTGTTTTCGAGCACGCATATATACCCGGCTTCATTGTCAACGTTCAGCTAGTTGTCAGATAGTCCTTTGTAAAGGTATCCAAATTCATTCTGCCTCTTATTCCATTGTTTTACTTTCCCATAACACTCGCCACAACCCCAGGTATACATTACACTATAACATTAAGGTCAATCTTCCCTCCACTCCCATGGCAAACATACTTAGAAAAATAACCACATTTATCATTAGTTTTGTTTTTTAAAATTTCTAGTGGTTTTTCCCTTTTCATCGTAAAATCCAATCAATTGATGAAAAAATACAATTTTGTTATTATGGTGTTGACATGAATGACGAAAATCGCAAGCACTGAAACCACCACAAACCTGCGCTCTTTCATTCACTTCTGTTTCTTGTGTAGACCTACCTAACATAATAACTGAATTGTTATCAAATGGACAAAGTTGTCAGTATATAAAGTTGATACATTATATAGTTACTAACATCACATAGCGGACGATATCGTTCAAGTCGCTGGGCCCGTATGACCTGACATAATGTTCCTTAATTGTTGTTGACATTTTGTTCAGTTTATTTTCGTCTTAGTTTATGAGTATGACGCATTCATTTATACGATTAATAAAAGTTTGTAATTCGTTATAGTTCACAATGGTTTGTTACTGAGTGTGTAAAATAAGGTGCATGGATGGTGGCTAGGTTACATTGCATGGCGATCATGACGGCGAATATACTGCGGCGTTTATACTAGTTACACTGCCAGATTTTTAAAAATGAAAGCTCCCTTGTCGAAACTTCATGTGGTATACTGTCCGGTCGTTACTTAATTGCATATTACGAAGGCTAGACTAAGTGACGACCATTGACCGCCTGTTACGGAGAAGGTAAATAAAGAGATTTGGAGAATAAAGAATGTAGGTACCTTTGTAAAGGATTATCTGAACACATTGCCTTTCTATTGTCCGATTATATCGGATTGGAGTGGTCAAGAAGTTGGATAGGTTTGGAAGGATCTAAACCAAATTATTTTTATTTTCAAAAAATATAAGCAAAAAACAATTTTACGTGGTAAAAACGAGGGTCCAAACATCCGAGGATCAAAAAGTTCTGTAGTCAAACTGTCTCTGCCGCTCCCACAACAATCCCCTCAATAAATCGACTGAATCTATGTTTGCTAGTCTCTATAGAGCTTTCTGCACAATATATTTGACTAAAGTAATAGCAGTTATAAATTTATTTTTTACATATTTTTTTAAAATGTGCCCTTAAACTGTGTACACACTCTTTAAAATTCCACACCAACATTTATTTATACACTTCTCCAGTTGATTGTTTTTATTTTTATATTGTCCCTTCTCTACGAAAATCCTGCATAATCACAAGAAGAAGAAAACAGTCACTATTTTGATACAGTCGCTATTTTCTTTTTATTTATATATGTATTGTTGTTTCCATGTAAAGCGCTGTGAGCCTGGCTCCTTGCTGGGATACAGCGCTATATAAATTATCATTTTATTATTATTATTATTATTATTTTGACGGTTGCTAATTTGACCGTCGCTGTTTTGACACAGTCGCTTTTTTGAAGTCACTGTTTTCACGGTTGCTGTTTTGACAATCACTTTTGCCCGGAAACACTATGTCTGACCATTTTAAAGTCCCCCTCCCTCCTGTCACAAATCTTGGATCCCACAGCCACCTCAAAGTCCGTAACATTTCGAACAAAACTATTTTTTTATTTTAAAAAATAATTATTATTATTAATAAAAATAATAAAATTTTAAAATTAAACACCAACACTTCAAACGTGGCGGGAACCCACCCCCACCAGTAGAAAACTGTTAGACTTTTTTACACTCCCCCTCATGAGCGTGACGTACTTTATGGACGGCCCATTTCTTATTTGATTATTTACAATTAATTACTGACGATATACATTGCTTAACGCATGTTACGATATTTGGGTGCAGCTTACTCTTAAATCAGAAAAATAAATGATTTGAAACATGGTCTATTTCAATCAGAAAAGAAAGCCGGGGGTGCGGAAAGTTTTGTTACGTCCCATTGCGCAGGGTCTACGTTTTTTTTTATTACTCGTGGCGATAAATTGGCCAAAAAAATGCTTGTTGTCATTTATGGATCGCCCTTGGCCCTAGATGCACTGAATGTAAAGACCTTGCAAACCTGTCGTTAAACTTCAACGTAGTATTCCTAAATCAACATTTTAAAGAATCTGCAATTTCTAGCCATCGATTAGCGAGGTTACTGACACGACTACAGTGAAATGCTGCATATTCCAAACTTTAAAAAAAATGAATTATGATTTAAACCACACCTACTATTTTAAAAAAATAAAACAAAGAAATATTCATTTGTAATAGCATACATTATATCAGTATCGTACAGTATAGTATACACAATAAAGAACAGACACTTATTTATTTGTTTGTAAATAAAAATTTGGGTTTAAATTTTTACATGAGAATCGCGCATTTAGTTTAGCTGTATCTGTATCCGCTAACGTCAGGCGTTAATGTTTTTTGATTACTCTACACAAGGATTTTTGCGAAACGGATTGACCAACTATTCCTTTTTTTTTAAAAGCAATAAAACAATTCACTATGGTAATCAAAGTGTGTGCTGGAACGAATGTAATTGTACAATTATTACTGGAAGAATGATTTCTTATCAGTATTATTTCGACGATTATAACGCAAATAATTTTTGAATATCTCAGTTTTAAAAAAATACTTTATAGGCAAGGATTTAATAAATTTACAACAATGAGGAACACTGAAACGTACTAATAAGTTAAATTGACATCAAAGAACAAAACTTACATATTTGTCTGAGAAGAGAATCCTTCAGCAAAATGATCAACAAATTTTTTTGGAATAATAAATATTAAAAAAACAACACAATAGAACAACAATTTCTTTTCATGAACAAGTTGAAGTATGTATGCATCCAAAGCTGTTCAGCAAACTGGTCATAATATAATAATAGTGGAGCTGTAGGAAAAGGAATACTGTCATCAACCCAGACACGTGAGAAGAAGCTGCAATGGACCGGTCTTTCTGGCGTCAATCCATCCACGAAGGTGCCAAGACATGCGAGACAAACAGACAAAATTATTCCCAATGGTACACCAGGAGAGAAGGCAATGCGAATGAGTGAGAGTTTGTGGCGCACAGACACTTGGTTCAACGGGTATCGATTGTTCAACAACCTAGCGTTGCTTAGAGCGATGAACGTCCGACTGTAAGACCTTACGAACCCTTAACTGGATCTGTTCTCAGCACTCATATTTTCCCAGTCCCTGGTCTCCATCAAAAGAAAATTAAAACTAAAAATTATTAAAGAGAGTGTGGAACGATAAGTGTCTTTTTTTTTTTTTTTTAGATGTGTTGCTAATTCTATTCTCGAGTTAAACCGAAAGCGCAAAGTGTTGTCCCTCTATGAATAGTATATGATATTATTTTTAGAAACAACAACAAAATTATAATATCAAGGAGGAAAAAAGCTGAAGAGTAATCAATTAAAATATCAACCTATTAATAAAACTGACATGTTTTCAAGAGTTTTGAATTTTTTTATGTTGTTTTGCTGCAATAGCAAAGTGGTGAAATGGGAGTAGATGATGCACTGACATTTTAAGTTGACCACTACTGAATTTCACCACTCACTAATAAGCGACACTGTTATAAAACAAAAATGATATGTAAATAAATATCAAGTCTTCGTTAGACATAATGGTTAGTGCTAAATTATAAGAAAATGACCCGTAGCGTTGCATACACCGCAAACTTTATCACAGAAAACGTCAAATCATGGGGGGCAAAACTAAAACAAAATGGAAACAACACGAGAAAACTTCCAGTGTGACGTTAATCCATTGTTAAACTTGAGACATGGCAATACTGTTGTTGTTACCAACCAATTCTCCTACCTTGTACCACCATTGCTTGCCAACAATAAACTGTGATTGGCCAATCTTATAGAGGGCTCTTTGTCATGCTTAAAATAATATACAAGAGATTTATAATTTTGAATCAGTTTCAAAGAAACAACTGGGAATTTTAAAAAGATAATTTTTAATAATTGTGATAGCTAAATTTATGAAATTTCCTAGGATATTAGTTATTTGAATTTTTTTTTCTTGGGGGGGGGGGGGGGG
>MUZC01003241.1:102326-116973 GCA_002072015.1 Radix auricularia
GGTTGTGTTGCAGAAATTGGATAAAATATTAGGGAGCCGTAGAAAAATATGATTCTGTTAAAAATGGGAGCTGATGATTGCAAAGATTTTGGTAGAAAAACTAACTTTAAATTAAACAATATACATTTTCATGTAACTATGTGCAAATAGCTCGCAATATAAAAGTAGTTTTTTGTAACAGCATTTTGTATCCGAAGGTACAATACTTGATATGCAGTTTGATAAATAAAGCAGAATAATTTACGATATGAATAATGTCTCTATTTTTCTCAAAATTACTAGTGTCTCTCAATATTTATCGATTACATTTTGGAAAAAAAGGCTCTCATTCGACCACGCGTGTTTAATTAAACATTAAACAATCATGATTTTCAGACGCTTAAAGCGATCCGCTGCAAACATGAGAAGTGCAGCGCCAACGTCTCTTTTATCTTGAATATCTCTAGACAAGTTGCCGCAGCGTTTATGTACAAACATAATATCA
The DNA here is from genome assembly GCA_002072015.1 of Radix auricularia. NCBI lineage: Eukaryota > Metazoa > Mollusca > Gastropoda > Lymnaeidae > Radix > Radix auricularia. Next base: position 102,811 of record MUZC01003241.1, read on the forward strand.
ATAAACGGAAATTAAGTGGTTTTTTTTATAAATCACTCATCTACACATCAAACTTATAAATATATACATCAAACTAATATGAATATATATATATACATATATACATATGTATATATATAAAATCCAGGTATGTATTTGTTGAGTTCCTACCCACCTCAATTTGAAAACCATTAATAATTTAGAACCATTGATGGTAGGGGTGGTCCATCAACGCAACAGGGACGCTGTCCTTGAGATGAACAAAGAGTCAAGATGGACCATGGAAAATTTCATACAATTAGTAATAGGTTGGCACGTGGAATTTGGCCGAACTTTCTCGAAGGCATGCATGTGAGCGCGTACTAAACAGTTGGCACACGCCAACTGACCAATCAAATGAGAACGGTATGCTGACCCACGCGTGGCCAGGGGTCCTTCAAAACTGGACTTAAAACTTTCAGCGTGCTCTCTCTCTCGGAAGATTCGCAGTGCATCAGGTCTCAGGTAGACTGGTGAATAGAGTTTGAGCCTAGCTGAAAGTTTGTTTCAGGTTTGAGCAGTACCTAGATTTAAAAGTAGTCAAATGTATTTGTATAGGTTTTATATGTTATTAATACTTTTACAATATGTCCTTTGATTGATACATTTATGGATTTGTTTATTTGTATGCAGATTGTATGTTAAACATCATTAGTATGAAAGATATTCCATATTTTTTTTCAGCTAGCAAGTTGTAGTAAGTTGTAAAGCCAGTAGAGTGATGAGAAACCACAAGGCTACATTCCCAGGCAGGAGTTCAGCTGAGATCTGGAGTGAGGAAGGGACAAGGTGGCCTTGCCTCATACGTGGGAACTCTTGCAGACGATGACCAGCCATGCAACTTGACCGAGTGCCAATCATCCCAGACAGCTGAGAGATTGACCCATAACTGACCGCAAGAGCGATGTACGCCTGACTGACCGGAGCATAGAAGTCCAGCCAGTCTCTTTAGCCACGCCCACTCCATGAGGGAAGTTGGGGCATAAGGAATAGATATTGTTTTGTTTATGTGTGAATTATGAGTTCCGTATGTTTATTTCACTTGATGTATTCCTGTATAGGCTGACTAAATCATTCACCCAGGGCAGGCCTAAGGGCCAGCGAACGACGCACCCACCTTGGGCCCAGCGCTTGTTGGGGCCCCTTGCTTTGACTAAACATTTTAACACTTTCTACAATTGTATTACTTTTACCTGATTTTAAAAAATAAAATAAAATAACAACAGTGTATGTCACAAGCGTCCTAAAAATTATACCTGGACCGCTTGCTCCAATATTCATAAAATTACATTCTTTTACACAACGAATAACTACACTGCTGGCAAAAAAAAAATAAAAAAAATAATGGCATCCTTCCTTGCACAACCCATGTCAACCCAAAAAGTCTCTAAACTTTTACACATATTCTAATGACGTCAACAACTCAATTAGTTTTGCACACTATTGCACCACTAACCAATAACTTTAAATACCAGAAAAGCGACCATCAAACACACCATCGTGCGCAACTCACAACATGTTACAATGTCAAATTGGTCATCTGTGACATATGCCCCTCTTTCCAGAAAATTTTCGAGGTCGACAAATTTCGACTATCTTGAATAACCAATTTACAAATTTACTTACTAACTATGATTGCTTCTTATATATTCTCTATCGATATCTCTCGCAAATATCCCTCAACAATAGTAACATTTCTTTGTAAATACTTCAACTATTACTATTACTCTCCGATATATCGACGTATCATTTATATCAAAAAACCAATAGACTATATTAAATCCAATAACTTATAACTCATAACGACTCAAAATATTATACTACCAAGGTAATCACACAACAAAAATCAACATGACCATAATGTTCTTTAGAGTCAATGTCTTAATATATTGTACTTGATTTCATCTAGGGATGACTGTGCACCTCTGAAAATGTGACTCTCAACAGGAACGCGCACTACTCTAAAAGTTTATAACACATTCTACTTAGGAAGTGTGCCTCTACGTTATTTTCCTCGGTTATTGTCTGCACTGTAAAGTTGTAACTCTGCAGAAACATGGCCCATCTCATGATCCTTGCACTCACAAATCGAGCCGTGTTAAGCTATTTTAGGGGCTGTAGGTAAGTTTGTACAATAAACATCTTTCCGTAGAAGTAAGTTCAAATTTCTTGACCGCCCACACTATTGCCAGACATTCCTTCTCAATTGTGGAATACCTGGTCTCTCTATCCAGAAGTTTCTTACTGGCAAAGGAAACAGGATGCAATATTCATTTACTATTTTCCTGAAATAAAGCTGCCCCAAGCCCGACGTCAGACGTGTCGGTCCTTAGAGTGAAGGAATTATGCATATTAGGAACATGTAATATAGGCCGCGTCGTTATGGCTTTCTTTAAAGCGTCATACGCTTCATCCTGGTCCTTTTACCATTTCACTTTGTTAGGCTGCCCCTTTTTAGTCAAGGAGGTCAGCGGGTAAGCGGTAGTTGCATAATTTGGTACAAAGTCTCTATAATATCCTGTGAGTTCCAAGAATGATCTCATTTGCTTCTTTGTTGTTGGTCGAGGAGCATGTCGGATCTTACTGACATTGTCTTCTTGAAGCCCGATTGTTCCCAATGACAATTTATGTCCAACAAAGTCCACCTCGATTGACCCAAACACGCATTTGGTGGGTCTGACTGTCAGGCTAGAAGTTTCCAACCGATGCAGCAGCTCGCCCAGCGTCTCTAAATGTTCTTCCCAAATGCAAGTGTACACTAGTAAGTCATCCACATAACTTATAACATTCTTCATCCCTTCAAGAAGTTGTCGGGTCGTCTGAACCAATCTGGCTTCCCTATTCATCATTCCTAACGGCATTCTCAGGAATTCATAGTGGCCGTCTGGAGTTACGAATGCCGTTTTTGGAATATCCATGGGTTCAATGGGGATTTGCCAGTATCCCTTACTCAAGTCCATCTTGCTAAAATATTTAGCCTCTGATATCTTATAGAATATTTCGTTAGGAGAAATTATCGGCAAAGGGTAAAAAACTGTGATATTTTTTAAACCTCTATAATCCACACAGACTCGATTAGATCCATCTTTTTTTCCACAATAACAACTGGTGATGCATAAGGGGAGTTGCTTTTGCGTATGATTCCTAACTCTTCCATTTCGAGTAACGCATCATGCAGGCCTTCCCGTAACGCATGAGGAATAGGATTAGGCTTGGATTTAATTGGAACATCAGATGTGTTTTTGATTCGGTGCATGCTAAAAGTCGTTCCTCCCGGCCTTTCGGTGAAAATTTTTTTATGTTTTGTAACAAATGCCACGATCTGTTGTCGCTTTTGAGAGGACAGATGTTCACCGTAAACCACCACCCGATGTGGTTCCTTCTGTAACCAGGTCCCACTCTCTGGAAACACTTCGTCACTTTCATTTTCACCGTCACATTTATAATCCTCCAAAACACCAACACTAACTGCTAAACACTTTTTGGGATTTTCCTTGATTTGAGCACGGTTATTATCATCACCTGCTAGTCTCCCTTGATACATTTCACGAGAAAAATATTGGTTAAGATGGTTTGCATGAAACGTTTTTTCTTTCCCCTCATATTAACCACGTAATCACATGGTCCCTTCCACTGCATTAACAATTTGTTTGCCTTTGTCGGCAGTAATACCAAAACACGATAACCAATCCCAAACTTTCTATCTATCGCTCCTCTATAGTAGTAATGTTTGTACCTCCTCTGTGATTCGCTCAGCTCCTCCTGAGCTAGTGTTAGGGTGACATCGAGCTTTTGTCGTAACTCAAAAACATATTGATAGCTGTTCTTCACATCCTCATCTCGAATATCGTGTTTTTGTAACTGCCTTAAAACATGCATAGCCCACCTTATGCTACGCCCATACAATAACTCAAATGGGGAGAATCCTGTCGATTCCTGAGGCGAATAAAGCTATATTTATGAATCGATGCCATAATCTAGGTTGCTTGTTTCATAGACGTTTAATCATTGTTTTCAATGTCCCATTAAATCTTTCCACTAACCCATTGCACATAGGGTGGTAAGGTGTAGACGTAAGTTGCTTAATGCCAAGTAGCCGGCTCACCTCTTTCATGAAATCAGAAGTAAACTGTGAGCCTTGGTCAATTAGAACTTCTTCGAGGAACCCAACACAACTGTATATATCGACCAATGCCTCTGTTTCTGTCTCTGTATCTATTCTCTTTAATGTCACGGCCTCTGGGTATCTAGTAGCATAGTCAACCAAAGTCAAAATGTATCGGTGGCCTGATTCACTCGGTGACGGTTCACCGACAAAACGGCCCCGGACAAAACGGCCCCGACAAAACGGCCCCGGTCAAAACGGCCCCGGTCAAAACGGATCCGGACAAAACGGCCCCGGTCAAAACGACTGCGGCCAAAACGGCCCCGGACAAAACGGCCCCTGTAAAAACGGCCCCGGACAAAACGGCCCCGGTCAAAGCGGCCCCATTCTTATTAGAATTTTAAAGCTTTTTTTTTCAATTTTTCTTCAACTCATTTCATATACAATTTCCAGAAGAGAAGAAAGGGCACATTTTAAAATGCGTTTTTTTTTTATTTTTTAATTGGCAAAATAAATTTTAGAATGTCTATGATGGTTGAATAAGGTTATTAGTTTATTGTATTTCCAAATTTAAATTTAATGGCATTGTTAATTGTAGTATTACAACTCCACTTTTCGTTCTTCTACCCTTAAGTGTTTCAGATTTAGAGATGTTATTATAAATACTAGCTGCTCCTTTTTAAATTTGTTTTTGTTGATGTAAATTGGGGACAGTAAAGAAAATTCATTTTCAGGGACTGTCAGTAAATTACGTCACGCACCTTGGGGAGTGGAATAGGGAGTCAAGCGTTTGTGACGATATGTGACGAGGGGGAGGGGAGGGGGTAAAAAGAATTGGACGTTGACTTCAAAATGCGAATTTAAAAAAAAATATTTTAAATTTATTTAGTGGCATGGTAACGTTCTCGCATTTCTACTGCAGCATTGATTGCTTGAATTTTTCCAGGCTCTGGTGTGTGATTGTGTTCAGTTATAACTGTTATAAAATCATCCATAATTTTTATTCTGCCACAACAGTGACTTTGTAAACATCGCCAGGATACACTGTCGTCAACATTACATTTAGCGAATTTAAAACGGTATCCTTCGTAAAACAACATTCTTTTGCCTTTTTGTATTGTCGATTCTTCCATTATGGATCTATGTTGTAATTTCTAAATGATAGATGTATTGTAAAAGATATTTCAATAAGTGAAGACCACACACGCCGTTCTTCTTATATAGGGACACCAAGCGTAATAAAATGCTTTGCCATGCCGACTATGTAATTAGTCAGGTCTGGCCGGCCAGTCATGGCCATAAAACTACCACACCACCTTTATATTTACCTTGTTTGATCTCCGTCCACGGACAGGCCCATACCATAGCGCCTTGGACAAAGGAAGAGATAAGACGGAGCGAGTGGAATCTGACGGGGCTCGTGAGACTTAAAACCCATAGTTTTCCCCATGCCCTGGGGCACGTATTGGCATACAATGTTACGCAGTCTCAACCGTCTTTATTTGTCCGACCACAACCGGCGGGCCATAAGTGCTAATTGTACGTGCATCATGGTTTCTTAAAAATCTCCGATCTTAGTTTGTAGTATATATACATACAAATAGGCTAGAAATTATAACATTTGTTAAAATATGCCCCCATATGCTCAGAAATTGCACATAAAAAAATCTCCTTAATTAAAAGTTATGTCGGGGCCGTTTTGACCGGGGCCGTTTTGTCCGGGGCCGTTTTGACCGGGGCCGTTTTGTCAGGGGCCGTTTTGACGGGTCACCCTCGGTGACACAATAGGTCCTATGATATCAATGGCAACCTTCTTGAGCGGCACAACAATAAATCGCCAGATCCTCAGGACACACATCCATGAATTGTTCTTTCACTTTTCTTTCGGCTGCCCTATCCGCCATCCCTCTCTCGGCCGCCCAATCCGCCATCTCTCTATCGGCCCCCCTATCAGTCATATCTCTCTCGGCCGCCCGATCCGCCCGATCCGCCATCTCTCTCTATCAGCCGCCCTCTCAGCCGCATCTCTCTCAGTATCTATCGCTCGTTGTACCCCCCTCTCTCTCTCTCTCTCTGTACGCTCTCTTTTCTTCACCTCTCAGTCGAAGGGCATCCACCAGTGCTAATATCTCCTCAAGAGTATTGACTGGCATTCTCGTTGTTTATACACTGTCTGCGCATTCTGTGTAATCCCGGACTGAGCCCCCAGAAACGTCACAAGCGTCCTAATAATCATACCTGGACGGCTTGCTCCAAGATTCATAAAATTACTTTCTTTTACACAATGAATAACTACACAGCTAGCAAAAAAAAAATAATAAAAATTAAAAATAAAACCTTTCATGACATCCTTCCTTGCACAACCCCACGTCTACCCAAAGACTCTCTAAGATTTTACACATATACTAATGACGTCAACAACACAATTACTTTTGCACGCTTGCTTACCACTAGCCAATAACTTAAAATGCCATAAAAGCGACCATCAAACACACCACCGTGCGCAACTCACAACAAGTTACAATTAGAAATTTGTCATCCGGGACAAATAACAGTGTCTAACAAAGTTAATTTTGCTTTTAGGATAAAATAGACAAAAACTTCTATGATGTAATAAAATACTATAATCATCCTAAATCCTAACGTTAAAAAAAATGTCCTGGAGCAGTTCATTTAGCACTTATATTTTCAGGAGAAAATTTTAAATATGAAAAAAACAAATTTTTTTAGTATTTAACTTTCTATGGTTAGTGAAAAACATTGCCAGTGTGAGACTGTCAGATCATGAGAAATCAAAGGGAGATGCTATGACATCTTCTTTGGAATTTGATTTTAGTTGGAAAATAGGCAATTTAAACAGTACATAATTGACAAGCCAATATGGTTCTTCATTTCTAAAACAGGAAAACGTCATAGCTCACTTCGTAATGTTCTTCTTTTAGATTACATTTTATCGAAACAAAGTTTTGAGGCACAAATACAGTCAAAAAACTATGTTCTGAACATTGTTAGCTCAGTAAAATTACAAAATTGTTTTTCTTTCGTTTTGCAAGTCCAAAAAGTGGTCTTAAATTAACGAATAATTAAAAATTAGCTGATAATATCAATCATTCTCAATATACCTACATTCACATATTGACTCGTATCTTTTATTAATTTTTTTAATGAATTTGTCCTTACAAAAGATAAATTTAGATATAATATTTCAATTAATAGATTTCCGCCTTTTTATGAACATCCCTAGAGTAAAAATGCACGCTGGCATATTGAATTCTAATGTTTTGTAGCCATTGTCTAATTTCTCTATGAGCTATTTCGTGGTTCAGACAATAAACTACATAAAGCACACAATGGAAACGTTTGGGATCTCGTTGCATTGCTGGCTAAATTGGATCCGTTGTTGAAGGAAAGTATATTTAGAAAAAACAATTTAATTCATGATAACTAATTTGTGAAATCGAATTCAAAACGAACTCCTTAGATGTTAGTGATATCTGTGGTAAATGTTAGGCTTCATGTCAATCTTTGATTGCAAACATTCGTGGCTACATCAATCAAATTCACAATAATTATTTAAATAGCAAATTTATATTTAAAAGGCGTAAACTATAGTCAAGTGAATTGACTTTGCGCTGATCTTTATTTTAATATCTGCCACTTTTTCTAGCCTTGTCTAATTTTTAAACATTAAATCTACTTATTGGTAGTGAAAAAATTAACAGTGGAATATTGTGGAGGCCCTGGGGGCGAATTGTCGGCGCTCAGAGGGACGGGTCCTTTGAAGCTGGACGGGTGCGGCCGAGGAACGTGGTGCTTGCATCCTCTGCTATGGCCGTGAGGGACACAGGGACAGACAGACGGAGAGAGAGTTAGGAACACATTGAGTAGACAAGAATGTTATTTTTATAAGATAGTAAAGATGTTGAGGAATTAAACATAACTAGTTTGGCATTATGACTTGGAGTTCAGTGTTTGGATAATAAATTTACAAATGTGTGTCCAAATCTTTCACAATTTTCACAATGAATAGAAATCCTCAGCATACCAAACAGCCTTTAAAATCTAAAATTATCTACGCCACGTCTTCACCTTAAAAGTCAAAATTTGAGTACTTGTGAACATATTGAATGATATTGCTTAGCTAGTCTGCTAGCACCACAACTTACTACTAAAATACTCTGCTGATACAGATTGTCAGATAAACATTATAGAGTTATTGGGGTTTCCCTGACATGTCAATGTTGTTACTTGTGTTTGGTGCGGTGCGGTGCGCACGGTATGAAAGAGTATGTCGTAACAGTGTGAACGTGACGTGGTGAGAATGCAGTTGTTGTGAGAGAGAGATAGAGGTCGGTTGGTATATGGAGGAACCTTCGACCTGCAGTACACAAAATATACAACCGTTTTGGCGTTGCCCAGTGATCGTCTGTTGGAATGAGTGTTGTTACATGTGATGTTAAGACGCATGGAGTTTTACTACGATTAATAAAGATTGCTGTTAGTACAAGAACTTTGTGTTCGGTCTTTGTACGCATGTTGGCGGTGATCAAGTCATGATCAAAACCCCTAGACAACCAATCCATACATTGGGGGCTCGTCCATCATGATAGTCATCAACACATTTGTGTACTATAGACAGATCATCGCTAAACAGTGCAAGGTGTCGGATACTCACCGTATCCATCTTGCAAGACGCCAAAGAACCAGACAGTTTCGTTGAGCATCAAGGCGTCGACAGTGCTGTATAAATAAACGTATTTTGGTGTATGTTCCTGTACCATCTAAGAGAGGCATCCGCCTCCTCGTTGCCTCCCAGTATTCAATGTATAGTCGAGTGCCAAGAGGGAACAGTGCCAGCACCTACGACGAGACCAGAACAGCCCAGAAGCTACAAGGGCAGACCAGAACAAAAGAGCTTTGGCTATTTCAAGTGCCAAGGAATGACTATTGGAATATAACTGTTATCACAAGAATTTTGAAGAAATTGAACAATTTACTTTTAATGTTATTCTATGGATAAACATGTGTGTATTTTCATAAAACTGTTAATTACAATTAAATAATTAGAAACTGATGAAAAAAAAATGTAACGCAGGGCTAGACATTGCTAAGAGAATAAATATTGAAACTATAGGGAAAAAATGGAAAAGATGAATAAAATAATGGCGGAGTTTAGAGAGATGGGAGAAAAAACACTTACAGTTAGAGGGTCAGGAGTTACATACGTTCGTATTAAAGCAGTGGGGAAAAATGAAAGAAGACGAACGCGTAGAAAAGGAAAGACAGGAAAGGGAGGACATTAAAAAGCACGAGTTAGAAATATATTTTTATTGACTGGAAACCGAGAGAAATAAAAAAGGGAAGATGAAACAAGGGTGAAGACAAACAACCACAAAAACTATCACTTGCTAAAGAACTTACTGAAATAGGAAAAAAGTAATTAATTAGACGAATACATTGAAAACTTCGAACACATAGCCCAAGAAAATAATGTGCCGAAGGAAGAGTTGTTAGCCGAGCTGCAGGTCCACTTAACGGGGGACCTACATGCGTTCCTACTGACAAAGAATGTCCTAAAAAAATACCATGACTATGACACCGTCAAATCAATTCTGTTGACACACGAATGGTATAGTGCTGAAAAATAGAAGAAAGTGGAACCGCCTCAGACAGGAGGGGGATAATTTGAGAGAATATCACTCACTAATAGCAAGGAGTCTGGACAATTGGGTTGTGAGCGCATGAACAAATAGGTCATCCGAGGGATTACGTGACCTAATGTGTCAAAATAAAGTACTCACTAACATGAGACTCGAGATACTGAAAACTATATTATTAAACAAGCCAAGGAATTGTGAAAGTGTATTGACCCAGATAGACCCGATCAAAACAACTGGCCAAGATACCGTAACCAAAAGTAACACGGCAAATTTTCAGGCCGGAGGAGGGGAAAAGTGGGGAGTTCAAAGGATAATGAGAACAATGTCAGCAGAGGGGAGACTAACCAGGGAACGGGATGTTTGTTTTGCTTGTGGGAAAGAGGGTCACTGGAAAAATAACTGCCCTAGAAGACAGAGAAACAGGGGGTGGACACAGCCAGGACCCGAAGGATGCAGGGGTAGGCGAGAATACGTGAGTGACTCCTCCAAAAGATACAATATGAAATGACTAAGAAATCAGGAGAGCGAACGAGAGAAAATGGAGGGGTGGGTCACACATACAAAAACAAGGCTAGGCAACAAAGAGGTAGTTTAAAATATACGAACATTGCTGAAGACATCGAAGTAAAATCGACGGGGATTTTGTACTTAGAAAAGGAGAAACTAGGAAGTAGAGAAGTAACCGTACTTCGAGACACGGGTGCAATAAGAAACTAGTTAATAGGAATCAGATAACTGATAAACTTTATAAACTAAGGCTTATAGATGGAAATGTCGTAGAATATCCAACAGCATTTATAGAAATTGATACTCGATATGTTAAAGGGGTGGTGCTAGCGGCACAGTTCTACGACCCAGAGAAGGACCTAATAATAGAAAACGTGGGAATAAATAAAAGATCGGTTCTTTACCATGGAAATGTAGTGACAAGGGCCCAAAAGAAAAGAGATGAAGAGGTAGCTAAAATACCGAGGAATCGAGTATGACTTTGCATAATTTAAGGGAAGCTAAAAACGTGAAGTGGGAATATGAGAGGAATCCAGACCTTCGGAAATGCTGGGAGAATGCCAATGACAAAGAAGTAGAAATCATTAAGCAAGGACATATAACTTTTAATATTAGAAATGGGTACTTGTATATGAGGTTTTACAAACAAGTCCAACAACAAAACCGATAACAGACTAGTCATTCCATCGGAGTGCCGCGGGATTATCCTACAGAACGCACATGAGACACCGTTAGCGGGACATAGGTTAGTCTAAAAACAAAACACATCAAAACGACTTAGTTTTTTTTTGGCCGAAAATGAATAAACATATCAATGAATTGTTAAGATTTGCCCAACATTTCAAAAGGCCACCGGGAGCATGTAAACATATAGAGCTGGGATTCATGCAGATAATTGAGACCCCATTTTAAAAAGTTCCTATAGACATAGTAGGACCATTATCTATAACCAAGAATAAGAATAGATACATAATAACATTAATTGACATGGCAACCAGGTAGCCGGAGGCAGTGCCATTAAAGAGAGTGACGGCATTGTACTCGATTTTCACAAGACTGGGTTTTCCGGAAGAAATATTGTCCGACAATAGACCCCAATTTTCTTCTGACATCTTCAAGCAAGTGTGCACTCTACTTAATATCAAGACCAGTCACTCGTCCATTTATCATCCCCCGTTCAATGGAATGGTTGAGAGACTAAATGGAACACTGAAGACGATGCTCAGGAAAGTAGCTACAGAAGGGTTAGGCTGTGGTTACACTGTACGCGAATTCGCTCATCTAGTCGCGCATCTGAAACCTCTTGAAAAACAAATGCAATGACATATAGGGCGTGGTTACACTGGCAGCGTAAAAACGCCAGTATACGCGCGTATACGCGCGAAAAATTTGATTTTTTCCAGCGCATCGCGCGAATTGGCTTTCAAAAGTCAACAAAATGGCGGAAATTTGGGCCACTTCGTCTCATTTTATGTGTGTAAATAATCATTTAATAAATAAGAATTGACTTTCATGCATGATTTTCAACATATAAAACAGTGGGTTTTCATTTTAAAATAAAATCATTTTGATTTTTATTATGGATATTGACAAATTAAATTCTGAAGTTCATGAGCCCACACTCCTCTCAAGTCAATCTCAACAATACAATGTCAATGTCGTCGAAGTCGAAGTGTTATCACAGTAACAGTAGTCTGTAATAATAGTAGTAATATAACTAGGAATTTTGGAAGGAAACTTTGGCTTGAAATTGCAAACGAACTTAATTCTACAAGTAAGTAAGCTACAATTATTATTGTAGATGTTGTTTATTTAATTAGGGAATCAAATAACAAATATTATAAATATATGAAGCGAAATACTTATTTCACTATTTAAACAACTTTTGTTCCAATTAATGCTATGCAGTTATTTTGTATATTCATATAAATATACATAATACATGTATTAAATACATGTATATTATTTATACTATACTTGTAATTTCCAAGTAATATTTAATGATTTAATATTAATTTCAAAATTAATATTTAAAATGTTTTATAATATTTTAAATTTCCTGGAAAGAAAACAAAATTAAAATTCGTATTAAAATTTAAGACTACACAACAGTGACAACACCCTACAACTCCAGACACTGCAGTGCAGTAAAACTACGAATAATAATGGTCATGTAATAGTATTAATACTAGGACTAGTGATAAAACTATTTTTACTATTCTAATACTAATACAACTGTTACTAACTAGTATAATATTATAAGTAATATTAAAGTCAGTTTACAGAGAAATACAGGTCCAATAATTAACATATACCCTTTTACTTTTTCTATAAGTTCTATAAGTTTTCTAGTATGAAATCATCATATATAATATTAAATATTAGTATTAGTATTAATAATAGTTGATAGAGTAATTAGTATTAGTATATCAGTATGTTTTTTAAATTACTTATACTTATAATAGTACAGGTCTTAAAAATACAGTTGAAATATTGTACTATTTGTAACAATAACATACATGTAACTGTTGAATTTGAATAATTTATTCTACTTTTTATCAATTTGGTAATTTTTAAAAAGTTTGTAGTTTAACTTAAACTTTTAGAATTTAAATATACATTTAGTATAAAAATAATTATCCAGACTAATTTATATATATATATTTTTAACAATGTGTGTAAAAGTAAAGTAAAAGCACACTTTTTCTTCTTTTCACCCAATGTTGTAGAAACAAAATGGCAAAGCTTGGGAGACAAATTTTGTAAAGAGCATTTTAAAAACAACAAGACCTCTTACAGATAGTCAAGCTAGATTTAATGGGCAAAACTGTTTATGGAAATTCTATACCCAGCTACAATTCCTGTTGGATGTGTTCTCTTCAAGACACAGAAGTTTTATAAACCATTTGCTGGCATAAATTCAGGAGAAGAGAGAAAAGAAAATGTTATGGCAAATAAAACAGTAATTAACAGTGATTTTTTATGACAATTTAAATAATAATAAATGATGGACCAGAACAAATAAAAAGGTTAAAATCATTTATGGATCAATATTTATTGTTCTTTATCAAATTGATCACCCAACATAACCAAATGACAACAAGCCTAAAAAAAAATTCATTTAAAATGGGATTGTAAACAAAAGGTTGACTTAAGCACTCATAACATGTTTTACTGATAAGTGTTAATAATAAATTGTTCAGTGTTTATGTTTTTACTGTTGAGTGTTAACAGTTTTCCTGTTTCATGTCAAATTTAAAAATAGTTCAAATTTTTAAAATGAATTTATAAGATTTTTTGTTTCCTACATGAGTTTTAAACACAATTTTGTGTGTGCTTGAAAGGAGTTTAAAGCTCAAATTACATGATGATATAAGACAATAAAAGTTTTTATATTAATTATAGTTATGTGAAATTTATTATTGTTTAAATATCAAATACAATAAGCATTTATGATTTTTTTTGCCATGATGAACATCAGCCTTATATTGATCTCAATTTTTTTTAAAATTAACTAATCTAAATATTTTCAAAAATTTTTGGAAAATAAATTATTCAAGAATAAAAAAAAATTCTTTGTCTGTTTTATGTTTACATTAAAGAAAAACATCTATGTATGGTATGTGATTTATAAATTTTAATACATTTATTGACCTTTTAATGGTTGATACTTGTGTGATTCTGCTGCATGCAATGCTACATCATAAATTTTCAAGAATTATGTTATGAATATGTGGTATTTATATTTAAAAAATGAAATAATCTACTTGGCTTACACTATTACTTATAAATATATATGATATATTCAAAGAATATAAAAATCAAATTTAATAAATAACTATATATATATATATATAAATGTATGCACTATTT
>MUZC01003241.1:130808-157753 GCA_002072015.1 Radix auricularia
CTGATTGGGTGCGGGAATATAAAATGATTGACATAACATTTATAAGTAGATCAATTTTTCACCATTTTCTTAAAAAGCATCATTGTTCTTATGCTTTTATTCACGTTAAAGGAACATGTGCCTTGATAACATATAAACCATATTTTCCACTTTCCCCCAAGCCACAATATTCACAAATATTATCTGGCTAAAAATATCCTATTCGTCTTGAACTAATTTCATGCTTAGACTATAAATGAAATGTGTGTTTTCTAAGAACCAAAGGAATCATGTGGAAAGATATTGTTTTCATGTTTTGATTCCCGTGAAAAGAACGTGAGCCTTGCCCGTTAGCTTTTTGTAACTGTTAACGACATTTGTTATTCTGGTAGAGTATATAGCATACGTTATTAAAGGGGTTCGAGCATGGTGAAAGAAAGCCATCAATCGATCTGAATGGAAGGATGAGGTTGAGCAGGCTAGGGCCCTACATTGGCTGTAGCTGGAAGGATGTGGTGGAGCAAACCAGGGCCCTACATGGGCTTTAGAGCCAAGGATTTTAATGATGATGCTATATTAAATCAGAAATACCAAAATTGATGGATAATGTTTAAATTAATTATTTTTTTATTTTTTCTCGACACACATATCGTTGTTTTTATTAAGAAGGTGTTTGATTTATCTCTACCCTAATTTCCAGATGCGTTTACATTCATTTTTAAAGAGAATTTGAAAAAAAAAACCAAACAAAGTTATTATCATTGTGCCTAACCCGTAGCGTAGCACGGGTATTTTGCTCGTTTAATAATAATAGGGGTTGTATTTTGCGCACTGATGCACACCAAACAATGACGTCATCATATTAAATATTTTTCAAGTAAACTAACTGCTGTAGACTGTCGTACATCGCTCCTCAGCGTTCCAGATCCAGTGAGGGAGTGACTTGGACTATTATATTATATTATTTATGAAACTAACATAAATGTTTGTTTACATTTTTGTTATAATTAAACGGCTGTTAATGTGAATGTTTCTTAAATGCTTTGAAGATTACTAAATCTGTATTTTGTTTATAAACTTGATAACTCATAATTAAATTTACAAATTACTTGTTCACCTTAAAATTCCACATTTAGGGTGGAGTGAAAATTTTTAAAAAAAATTTGTTTGACTTAGGATAGTTATTAAGACTTGCTCTGTGGTACAATCAACTACTCCATAAAAAATATTTTAATTTAAGTAACGTCTTGAAGTTCCACAACCAACTTCAATATTTAACCATTTATTATAAGCATTTTCTATCCGGTATTCTTTTCATTGTAGTTCGCTTTTATACGCATTCACGTGCGTTTTTCTGGTTTTTCATTCAGGGTTGCCAACGCCATGGCTGTAACCAGGAAAAAAGTATCTTGTGTCATTTTTGATGCTCCCTCTGAAATGCCCGACAATCAACTACCTACTTATGCAGATGTTATGAAGTTTTACAATCTGACAAAGCAGAGACTTAAATGTGAATTGAACAATAAAGATCCTCAGCATCACAATGTGGCAGAAATAGTGACAACAAAAGTAGAAGAAATATGGGACAAAGCTTCTATACCCCATGTAAGCCACCGCCGTATCCAAGAAATGTTGAACAAGTACCACAAGACATTCATGAATTTGCCGAAGCCATATAAGTCTAGAAAAGACTCAGAACCATATCAAGAGAAAATATCTCAGTTTAAAGATGGATCTAAAAAACTCTTTGACATTTGCTCCTGCAAGTGTTCTTTCATATCTCAGTGTCAGTGTGAAAAGTCAAGAAAGATACCCACAATCGAACGTGATTTTCTAGAAGATCAGCGGGGTCCACGAGGTATGATCATTGCGAAAGTTGATGAAGTCGAATCCATTAAATTACAAAAGCGATATATCCGTAAAGAGTTGACACAGAGGCAGATGTGTAGCAAATCTGACATTGATTACATCGGTGAAAAACAGTCAGATGTTTGTGACGATATTTCTTCTACAGGTGAGAAAACTGATGCTAGCAATGACGAATCTGATGACGATTGTATGCAGGATTCTAATAAACAACTTCGAAAGTTGAATGACAAGCAGATGAGAGTTAAGTTACCATCATTGGCGTTAGCATGCGATCGACATGGTGTATCCGACAGGGCCACAGCACGAATCGCCAGTGCTGTTCTACAAGATGTCGGAATAATTCACGAAAGGGATGTTTCTAAAGTGATTGACAGAAGTAAAGTGCGACGAGAACGTTGTAAAAATCGTGGAACATTATGTGCCAATGTCAGTAACACAATCACTGGGTTATATTTTGACGGAAGAAAAGACAGTACAATGACCCTAATTAAAGAATGCGATGGCATATTTCATCGAAAACTAATGACTGAAGAACATATATCAATTATATCTGAACCAGGATCCATCTATTTTGGCCACATTACACCAACTGCAGGGTCAAGCAAAGTTATCGCGGCTGAGTTAATTGCATATTTGAATAAAAACAATGTTGACCTGAAAGGTATAACAGCTGAAGGTTGTGACGGAACCATCGCTAATACAGGCAATCGAGGAGGTATCATTCGATTACTAGAAGTGGCGTTGAACAAACCGCTTCAATGGTTCGTATGTCAACTACATGCAAACGAATTACCGTTAAGGCATTTTTTTGAACATCTTGATGGACCTACCACTGGTCCAAAAGGATTTTCTGGTACAAACGGAAAATCACTGGTGGATTGTGAGAAGCTTCCGGTTGTCGAATACACACCAATAAACTGTGTTCTACCGTCATGTTTAAATTCTGACGACTTAAGTACAGATAAAAAATATCTGTTCGACTTGTGCACCGCTGTCAGTGTTGGCGTTTGTCCTGTAGGCCTTTCACTTCGCAAATTCTGATCTAATCAACCATTCAAGGTGGTTAACAACGGCTAATCGAATACTACGCCTGTATATTGCCACAAGATGCCCATCGGATGAACTGAAGACAATTGTTACCTTTATCGTAATAGTTTATGCACCAGCATGGTTTGAAATAAAAAATACTGCTTCATGTAAAGATGGCGCTCGACATGTCCATAATACAATACTGAAATCACGCTACCTCACAGACGAGCTGAAGAAAGTTGTTGATCCAGTAATTCAACGCAACGCATTTTTTACTCATCCAGAAAACCTCTTGCTTACAATGCTTACCGACGAAAGATCAGAAATACGCGAGTTGGCTCTGAGACGTATAATGAAATCCAGGAAGCAGAAACGCACAAGTTCAATTAGATCTTTCTGTGTGCCAGTGATCAATTTTGAAGCTACTAGTTACATAGACATGATCGACTGGCAGAAAACTTCAATCACAGAGCCTCCGATCGTAATGGATATTGATGACGATACTTTTTTAACCATGATCCGGGAAGAAGATACACCAAGACTGGATTTCGCCCGCTATCCTTGTCACACCCAGTCAGTAGAGAGACATATTAAACTAGTTACAGAAGCTTCCCAAGTGGTGTGCGGTCCAGAAAAACGCGACGGATTCATAAGAGCACGTTAGGAATCGAGATCGAAAATGCCAAAACTGGACACTAAAGCCCAACATCATTTGTAACTATAAAAATATGTTTGACTAGAGTTTTCATGTGTTTTTCCTTTAAATTTTTAGTTCTATTTACTTGTAACTTTTGTATAGACTGTTAAAAATGTAAACTGCTACATGAATATGTTGTCATATATAAACTAGGATTTTCAAAGAATATTGTTTCTTATTTGACATATGCCTATAATTCAGGTCAATTGTGGAACCTCAAGATATGCTTTAAATCGTTTGATTTTTTGCCACTTTACTAATTACATATGTCAGCAAATTTTTAAAGCTATCCAACCATGATATTCAAAAAAAAAATTTTTTTCACTCCACCCTATTCCACATACATTGTGTATATTTATATATATATTCATAATTATTTAGCGTCACCAATTGCAGTTGGAAAAGGCCTTTGAAAATAAAGTTCACTTTATTAATGTGTCTTTTTCTTTCAATTTTAACAAGAAATTAATGTAAATGATCTTGTTTTTACATCAAGGTGTAAAAGTTTTTGGGACTTGAACAAAAATAAGAAAGTGAAAGCTACTGAGTGCAATATTTCATAAGACGATATCTATGTTTTCGGTTTTGGCTGTTAGCAATAAATTTTGACAGTCTTCCATTTCTTTCCTAAGTTTTAAAAGAAAAACATTATTCACTTAATTAATGTCATGCTTTTTTTTCAAATAAAAATAATTTAGTTTTTAATTATAAATAAGCTGAATACCTCTTGAGATTAAATATTAATGTCTATTATGTTTTATTTTATATATAATTTTTTATAAAATAGATTATTATTAGGCATTGTTTCCTTAAACTTTAATAAATTGCTACTTGTTTCTTTATATTATCTAATTATTCATTTTTTTTTTGCTTTATGAAATATTTTTTTTTCAGTCAGGTTTATTATACACATCACTCATCTCAAATAAATTGTAAGTCCAGATGAATTATATTGGTAAGAGTATTTTGCAAAATATCTGTGTTGATTTCCTCCTCACCTCAATTTTAGAACCTCTGCATTTTTTAGAACCGTTGAGGGTAGGCGTAGTTCCATCAACGCAACAGGGACGCTGTCCTTGAGATGGACAAAGATCCATGATGGAACATGAAATATTGCATAGTATTAGTATAGGTTAGGACGTGGAGGTTGGCCGAACGTTCTCGAAGCCATGCATGTCAGCGCGTGATTAACAGTTGGTACACGCCACTGACCAATCAGATGAGAACGCTTCGCTGACCCACGCAAAAGTATGGGCCTTTATAAACGGTAGACAAACTTTACACCAGCCTCTATCTCAGAAATTAGTAGTACACCAGGTCTGCGGTGTGACGGACGAATACGAGTTGAGCCTAGCTGAAGTATGTTCAGATTTGACTTAACTAGACTTAGATAGGCAAATGTATTTGAATTTGTTTAGGTAGTATAGGTATTTATTTTAGGTATTGATATGCTTTGGTATGTTATCACTATCATTGGTTTAATGATTGATATTGTTGTTTCAGCTAGTTAGTGGTAGTTAAAGAAGTTACTAGAAGAAGCTAGTTAGTTGAAGTTAAAGTAATTAGAAGCTAGTAGGAGTTAAGTACTAGTCAGTATTTGGAACTAGCAAGTTGGAGAGCCAGTGGAGTGGCGGAGGAACCATTGGGTTACCATCTTAGACAGGTGATCTGGAGCAGAGAAGGGGACAAGGTGGCTTTACCTTGAAACGAGCGAACTCTTGCAGTCAGTGACCAGTGCGGAAGGGGCCAACTGCCAAGCTGACCACAGAACGGTGCTACGCCTGATTGGCCAGAACGGAGCATAGCAGTTCAACCAGTCCTTTGGCCACGCCCAGTCCATGAGATACGTTGGGCATCGTAACGAACTATTTGTATAATTTTTAGAGACATAGATATCGTAATTTATTATATGTTTATTAACTGAGGTTCCTTGTATATATGTATATATATAATGCATTAAATATTTTATCTCTTTATCATTTACACATAGGCGTTAGTTTTAATTATTAATCATAAGTTGTATGTGTACATGTCGTTATAGTTATATTATTAGTATAGAATAGTTAATTGAACCCTACACATAATATTCAATAAGTGGACCCGCTCTATATGCAACAGTCGGGTCACAGTACTCAACAGTTGTGGGCTCTGCGTTTGTGCGAGCACACCCAATATTCAACAATCTGTATAATATTAGTACAATCACAAATGAATTGAATTTTTATAGAAAAAAAATTAAGACATTTACTGTATCCTAGTCATTTGATAAGAATTAAACAGGGTAAGTGTTAGCCTGACATGATGTAACAAAACAGTAACTTTTCGGTAAAGAACCTTTTTCAACGGACATACCACACACAAATAAAACAAATTTAAAAAATAAATAAATAATAAAAACTTAGCTCTAGTGAATTCCCAAGTGTCAATGAAAGTAAAGCTGAAAGAGAGCAGAGCTCTTTGTCGAAACGTTCGCTGTTTTGTTACGTCCTGTCAGGCTAATACTTTCCCTGTTTACACTATTTGATGTTACATTTTCATAAGCCTGAATGCAGTCTCCCCCTTCATTTTGTTAACTTTATCTTACAGTTTAGTTATATTTGAATAATTTCTTTTTTATATTTTTGTATAACATTTCAAGTGATACTGATATGTGTAATAGTAGGTTATTAAAAAGTGAAGAAAAAAAGTTTTATTAGCTATGATCCTTTAACAATGATTCAAAGTAGCTCTAAGTGTTAGTCTTTATTTGGATTGTTATTTTTTGTGTATGCATCAATTAGAAACAGAAATATTATTTCCTTCACTAATCATAGCATTCATAGCATTACTATAAACAGTAGTAGAATGTATTGGCCTCACATAATGCAATCAGAAGCGTCACTAGCGGCGGGGAGTATAATTTCGGACATCACAGTGTGAACCATCACAAGGGGTGACACGAAACTATAAATTCCGTATGTTCCCAATGTTTGTCACTAACTGACTCAGAGGATGTCTATTGGGTAAGTTGTGGGGGGTTACACCATGAGCTAACGCACTGGGTGACACCCATCCCAGTGGTCGTCCAAAATGATGTCATACACCTAGAGGGAGATGGTCACACTTTTGTGGGGAGGAGGCACATTTAAGATATGTGACATCAAAACGCAGCGCTTTAAATAAACATGTTCAATTTATTTAATGCTATTTTACATTGGTTCAAGCGAGTTACGTTATTACAGTGGAGTCTTTAAATTACATAAAATACACTATTAATTTAAAAAATCATGTTAAGCCTGGTCCCTTTTGGAACTCAGGACGTGTTAGCGCATTTTCGTATTATGTATCAGTACTTATGTTAGATATCAGCATTATGTAGTTATCAGTAATTGTGTTTAGATTTTAGACATATTTTTATGAATTTTCTTGTGTAATGAATATACCTGACATTTTTAAATTTAAAAGTCATTTCTTTACATTTTAATTTTTTTTATTTTCTCTTTAATCTAACTACAAGTCACCACAAATGATGACGTAAAAGTCTCTAAACCTTTACACATATTCTAATGACGTCAACTAAAAAAAACAACTAATTCTTTTGCACGCCTTCGCACCACTCTTGAATGCTTGAAAAATGCTCTATTCGACTTCCGGCAATGGCGGCCGTTCCCTGTGCCAGTGTTAACTCTCGATTCGCAAAGTTTTTTGGTAGTTTTAACGGGGTTTTTTAACGGATCGAGTAACTGAGTGTTGATGCACCAATGGCAGGTCAGGACATACAAAAAATATATATACATCATGGGTCTAGGACTTATGGATCCTGTGATCATGGTGATGACAGACAGACGGACAAAACGGGGGCAATAGCGATTTCGACATCTCGAAAATGCGCTAAAAACAAGGATTTGAAACATGCTCATTAAAAAAAACCTTTTGCTATTACGGGGATGGGGTTGTGTGGCGGACTCGCTGTCTAGGGGGATTTTTAGGTCCACCCGTTTTGACCACATATATAACATCAGGCGTACAGTAGTGTGGTAAAAGTATTTACGAGACTTGACTCAACAGAGAAAATGACGTTTATTTACAGTATATATAGACATATCTATATCCATAGCAATACAGTGTAGTAGCTATCATAGAATACATTCACTGTGTTTGTCTCTCTCTCAACATATCGATAAAACAGGACAGTCCTGGTCCACACTCATCACTCGTCCCTCTGCCTGCTTAATACACACTGTTCCCTCATTGACACTCTCACCTGACATCTCTACACACTCCCCTGTGAACACCCGGTGAGCGAGTATTCAAGTCCACGGGTGTTCACGCTTTGTTTATCATTCACCCTACATTTTCGCTCAGTCATTCTCACACCATAACATCTAACCGTGACAGGTTGCACTGCAAAGCTTTTTAATATCATCTTGGAGCTGGGTTTTATATTTTGTGACAGGGGATGTGGTGTAAAATAGGCAAAAAATTGCCTATAAGTATTTAGGTATGAAATAAAGTAATGCATATATATTAGCTAATTACAATAAACTTGATAAAAAATATTATAATATAATTTATAAATATTGTTAGATTTAGACTCTTGGCAAGGTTTTTATTTCCCTTTCCTGTGTTTACGACCTAGGTGGTGCAAAATGTGTTAAAAAACCCTGCCATCATCTGTTTTGTACAATCATTATTATTTGTTCTAAATAGATTCGGAACAACGAGTTTTTTTTACTTAATTTCTACAAATGATGACACAGAGGGCACAGTGGTCGAGTGGCAGCGCCCTCGACTGGCGTACCGAGGGACATGGTTTCGAATACATTTGAAGGCAAGGATTTGGTCCCCAGGACTCAGTCTCCCAGCACAGAATGGGTACTTAACACTAGTAAGGCGGCTGGGTAATGCATGGAACCCCCATAACATTGGCCAGTAAACGCTGCAATACTTGTCTACAGATTATTCGTCATGGTCTGTGGGCGTAGTCATCTTCCGTATAGAAGGCGCGTCTGTATAGATTAGATAAGATAAGACTCCATTTAAATGTATATTTAAACAGTTAATCTTTTCAATTTCGTTTTCACTGTAATAATTCAGATGAACTCATTTAAAAAAAAATAATATAAATTATAGTTATGCACTTACTAATTACTGAATGAACAGTTAAAGTCTTTAAACATAATCCTTATCTCCCATTTTTTAGAATTAAAAAAATGCTGGTGTACTTCGTATTAAATCGTATTGTTTTAGATTCGCCATGTCTTTTTAAATTATTTTTTTCATAATATTTTAAAAATTTTGTTGATTACGAGTAATTGTATCCATTTATAACTTATTGTAGTTAATATAAACGATTATGAACTTTGAACTTTAATTTAATATATTTACCATAAACATGGAAGTGGCATAGTAATACAAAAATAATTCGTCGATTGATGCAAGCCACGAATGTTTGCGAGCAAAGATTGGCGTGTGGCCCAATCTATAAGGATACGACAACGGTGCAAACATTAAGGGTCAAAAGTCAGGGGTTCTAGCTCGTCTTTGATAATTAAATCTCTGGGCATTTTTTACCCCTTGTACCCGATTCCGTTAAAACTTGCTACTATGTGTAGCTGAGTGGTGTCTCAGGTTATTAACAATAATAAGGTCCAATTCACTGCGTAAGGATAGGCAACATATTTATTTTTAACAATTCACAGAATACACAAATCAATAAGTTCCGTCAATGTCCCCTCTCAGCTCCTCTCACTCAAAACCCGAAACTCCTACAGACCAGGAACAGTTTGTTACCCCCTACTGGTCTTGTCCCTACTCATCACGTGACTGACCACCCCGAGTTTTAAAGACGGCTGTTAAGTGGTCAGTTACTATGCGTGAAATCCATTGACTTCGAGGGCTGGAGTACACCTGTAATACTGTAATGACCCTTGACGATCATCAACGATTTGACCCTATTTGCCAAGTATGTTCGAAAATTGATGTGAAACCACTTTGTGAGACAAGATGGTAAATACAAGGGGAAAGTGGAAAGTCAGCATGCAAGATTGATGATGCACCTTTTGAAGTTGCAGTAAACAGGAGTGATCCAAAAACTCCAAGTGAAGCCGAGCCATTAAGCAAACAACTTAAAAACTTTTATTTCATTATTTCATATGCCTTGTGGTAAGACAAAGTGTTCCAATTTAATTACAACAGCAAATAGTTACAAAATATCTTTGTCGGTCTAACAACTGTAGTTGAAAGTATGGAACATTACTTGCAAATGGTTAAAATCTTACTGAATTATTTTTTTAAACAGATATAACATTTGCACCAGAAATTGCGACAGATATAGAAGTTGAACCCGTTGAATTCAGTTGAAATAGGAAACGAAAATTAAATGCAAAGGAGCAGATGATTAATTTGTAGAGGCACAATTTTCATAGACATTCATGTCGACGGATAGTCGCTTTGAACAAATACTGAGGCGTTGTGACTTGTTTTTGATTTCTGTATCGATTTCCTATTACGCGTCCTTTTGTCTACGGTTCTTGCCTTATACTTGCAACTTGCATTCAGAAACTGACACAAGTCCTTGTCATAAAATGCAATATTTATTCTCCCGAGTCTGCAAATCGTAATCTGTGTACAACATCTGTTTAACTATTACCACAACTCCGTGCACATTAACCTAAACATCATAACAGCCCTCGGTCGAACTGACCGACCCTGGGCAACGCCAGAGTCCCTTCCTTTGACTGTATAACTCTCTCTGTCTCTCCTCTTTCTCTGAAGACTGTGACACACCCGATTTATGTATACGACTGTCTAGACTGACCGGTTGTATAAACTCTCCTAACCTCTGATAAACGCCCCCCCCTGTAAACAGAGCCCACAAACAACCATCTATACATATGCATTATGCATAAGGCAATTAATTCTAATTTAGAAATACAACACAAAGATAATCTAATACAACCTTCAAATAGACAGAAAGTTAAAAACACCTTTCTCATTCCATATGCAAGAACAAACACATACAAGTTTTCTTTCTTTCCGTCCGGTATTCGGGCGTGGAAATGGGTTGCCTGCTTAAACCAGGAAAGCCACCACTTTATCATCTTTTAAAACTCTAGTTAGAATACAGGACTAAACACAAACCATAGAAATACGTAAGACGCAATAATCTTCTGTACAGAAGGAGCGTCTGTAACATATAAGATAATATCTACGTGTTTTCGGTGTAAACTGGGTCACGACCCATTCACCCAAAGTGATTCTCATACCCCTGACAATCAATTATAAAAAAAACTATTGACTGATTTTCGAGAAAAGTTCACAGCCTGCGAAAGTAAGGATCTTGATGCTTTCATGGTTGCTGAATAGTTCCAATCTTGAGTTCAAAAATTCTCGCAGTCACCTACAACGATACCGTTTGTATTTTGTAGTTTTTCAGTAAAAAAGGGATTTAGTAATTTCCTAACAAATAAATTGTACTCCGAATACTTCTAACATTTTGGCTTACCAAGAAAGAAACTTCTCGAAACTAAAACTTATTAAAATCTACATGCGAGAAAGAATGATTCAAGATCGGCTCAGTACTTATGGTATTTTGTCAATTAAGAATGATGTAGTTAAAAATCTTGATAATATATAAATCCCAATATTTGCAATATTGAGCAGCAGCGAAAGCTTGCAAGATTTGCTTGTAAGTTGTAAAACACAATGAAAGTAAAAGATACAACCAAACCAATGCTAGTGTATATAGCTTATATGGTTAATTATATAATATACTAGCAATTTACCCGCGCTTTTCTGCGGTAAATTAGGACTTTAGTTATTGAAAAATGCGTCAATTTTATATAGCTCATTGTGAGAAAAAAAACTATATTTAGGCAATTGTCCCTCTAGTGAGAAAGGATTTAATATTTTTACCTCTTACCATCGCGGGAGTGTACTCAACAACTTCCCATAGTTTCAAGCTTATACCTACAAGTAAGCTTGGAGAATGAGTGTTGATTTAGTTTTATATAGCCCATTTTAGGAAAAAAAAGCTTTAGGCCACCCATGAGTGGAAATTTTAAAAATTTATATTATTATTTTCCTTATTACCACCTCGTGGTGTTACTAAACAACTACAGAAGGCTTTATACTTTAACCTACACTAGAAATGGGAGAAGCAGTAATTTTAAGTTTTAATACCCCATTTAATGGAAAAATTGCATTTGGGCCTCCGGCATGCAGTAAGTGATAATTTAAATATATATTCACCTATAACCATCGAGGAAGTGTACTCAACAACTTTCTAAAGTTTAAAGCTATACATACTCGGCAAAAAGGACTATTAGTTGTTTTCAATTTTTACAGATAAAGAGCAATATTTTTTTGGGACCCCGTCTCTACATAATTTGGAATTTTAAATTTCCTTTTCGTCGTGAGAGGGTAATCAACAACCTTCCATATTTTCATGCTCCTACCTACAAGGTAATTTGGAGAATTAGTGATGATTGAGTGAGTGCATTAAACATTATATTTGGGCCCCAAGCCCCAGTAAGGGATATTTTTAATATGTTTTCACCTGCTACAATCCTGGAAGTATATTTTACAACCTCCCTAAATTGCACGCCTTATCCTATTCGGGAAATAAGAGAATTATACATTTTCAATATTTATAAAGCTCATATAATAGAAAAAAATCAATTTTGGGGCCTTGCCCCAATGAGTGTGTATTTATAATTCTTTAACACCAACTTTCGCTGTGAGAGGGTACTGAACAATTTTCCAAAGTTTCATTCTCCTACATACACGGAAAATTGGAGAATTAGTGATGAGTCGGTTTTTAATATATGAAAAACTATATTTGGTCTCCCGGCCCCCATGAGTGGGAAATTTTACTTTTTTTTCAAATTATCGTCGAGAGTATGTACTAAAAAGTTTCCATATTTTCATGCTTCTACCTACAAGGGAAATAGCTAATTGGGGATTTTTAAATTTTTATAGAGCCCATATTAGGAAAAAATTCTTTTTCGCCAATTTCCGTCGTGAGAGGGTACCCAACAACTTCCTAAAATTTCATGCTCCTTTCTACATGGAAAATCAGAGAATTAGTGATGATTGGGTTTTAAATATAAGAAAAAACTATATTAGACCCCGGGTTCCCATGAGAGGGTGTTTTAACATTCGTTTTTTGCTAATTTAATTCGGAAGCGTGTACTCAAAACATTTCAAATGTTTCATGCTTCTACCTATACGGGAAATAGGAGAATTAGTAAATTTTAATTTGTATAATCCCCATAAAAGGAAAAAAAAGTTTTTGGGGCCCCGGCCCCCATGAGTGGGAAATTTAACTTTTAAACAAAAAATATCTTTGAAAGCATGTATACAAAAATTTTCCACATTTTTATGCTTCTACCTACAAGGGAAATATGAAAATTGATGCTTTTATGCTGTTATGGAGTAAAATTTAAGTAACTTAACTTAGTATCATCTATTATTTTAATTTATGTATCAATGCAATTTTTTGTGCGAGTCTCAGTCCTTGCCTTTTGCCCAGGGTCCGGCAAATCGCAAGCTGCCTTGGTCCCCAAAACTTTAAGCCTGGTACTCACCCGATCAAGATGAAATTTTAGGAAATTGTTGATTATGCTTCCGGAATGGTATATTGGAAAACAAATTTGAAAATTGATACTCAATAGGGGGAGGGAGGCAAAAAATGTTTTTTTCCTCGTATATAAGCTTTATTAAAAAAATTAAGCGTCATTGACTAACTTTATTGTAAACATACTTTATAGCCCATGTTAAAATATGAGGAATTTACAAAATTTGGGGGTGAGACTGCCATCAGGCTTGTAAAAAAAGTTATGTAAAAGATATAAACAAGGTAAGTGTTGGGGAAACATCAGAGAGTTATTGGGTTTTCCCTGACATTTCAATGTTTTTATATGTGTTTGGTGCGGTGCGCACGGTATGAAAGAGTGTGACGTAATAGTGTGAACGTGACGTAGGGAGAAGGCAGTGGTTGTGAGCGGAGAGATAGGTCGTGTTTGTAAATAGAGGAACTTTCGACATGCTGTTAATAAAGTTTTAGATGTTTCAAGAGTGTTGGTGTTATATCGTGAGTTGACCTGTCCGTTGGGTCATAACAAATAACCCAAATAACGACGTAACAGTAAGGTTTAGCCTGACAGAACGTAACAAAACAGTGAACGTTTCGACAAAGAGCCCTTTTCAACGGCCAAGCAATACACAAACAAAGCGAATATAAAAAATAGAAATAATAAAATCTTAGCTGCGTTGAAATCAAAACAATCGATTAAAGTAAACCTGGAAGAGAGCAGAGGGAGCCTTTATAGGAAAAGAGAGAGCTGTTTTAGCAATACGACTAGGTAGTCAAAGCAAACACTACATATATCCCATGTGCCGCAAGAGTCCCATACTCATTAGACATGGTGGGGCAAATTTGACGTAAGCAAATTCTGGTGATACCCCCACCACCAGGCCAGATGGCCCATTTGTTACGGCGTTAGTTCACACCTCTGTCAAGTCTCTGGGCTTGATGTCTGCCCCGTGGTCAGTTGCCGTCTACATCCAAGGACCCACGGGTGGCTTCCGTTCCTCACCCGCACCTTTTGATTTCCCCGAGATAACATTTCGCACCAGAGCGTTACATTTTGCAGCTCTGGCCCTCAGGATTGGCCGGCGTCAGTCCAACCACCATCAAAGGACGAAACGTCTTTTAAACGCCGTCCAGCGGGGCTTCCACACAATAGTGTGTGCTTATATTTCATAGATTGTACCCAGGCCACAGAGTCACCTGGAACTGTTGATATCTTAATTTTAGGCATTGGTTTTCGTGTTCGGTTAATGATAACTTGTTCACACAAAAAATGTGGTCAACTTATTGGATAGATATGGTTGTTAAGTACTAGGTAATATGATGACTCACAAGGCTAACTAAACAAGTAAAAAAAAACATAATAAAAACATATTTTTTTAATTTAGCAAAGAAATCATTTAGAACATAATAATAAACATAACACACTTTGCTTTTCACCACAAAACCGTCATCCTCGCATATTCTTTTCATTGAAGTCACATTCCCTGAACTACGTCACACCAAGAGAGTGTGAATATAATGCGCACTGCGCAACAGACTAACAGAAGTTGCCCAATGTGAGAAACTCCATTTTAATATAATATTTCTGGGACAGCGGCAATTATTTATATAATTTTATAATTAGTTGAAACATAAATGGTTAGATCAAAAGTGCCCTCTTTTTCCCGTTGCTGTGCAATTTAGAAAACTCGTGTGCAAAATTTTACAGAGTAAAATGTTTTGTCTGCAAAATTGTTTACATCCCACATGAACACATATATTAATCGGACTGATTTACTTTATGTGATATTGTATTCAAATAATATTGTAGATTATAATTAAAAAAACAAGAATTAGAAATTGATATTTCTTTTGAACCACATTTATCATGTATTAAGCAACAAATTACCAACATAATCATATGCCGCTAATCTATTCTTGGGGCCCACTCACGCCTGTCTTTCAACGAGATCCATCTTTTATAGACATCGTCAAGGTTGATCTAATGTTCATCATTCTGACAAGATTTAACCCTAATAAGCTTATCTAAATGTAACTCCTCCAAGCTAATTATAGATTTTACTTTTATAGAATTAATTTGGCTGAATCCATATTCGCAATGTTATCTTATCTTATCTTATCTTTTATGTTACAGACGTTCCTTCTGTACAGAAGATTATTTCTATGGTTGTGTTTAGTCCTGTATTCTTACTAGAGTTTTAAATGATGATAAAGTGGTGGCTTTCCTGGTTTCTTCAGGCAACCCATGCCACGCCCAACTACCGGACGGAAAGAAAAAAAACTTGTATGTGTTAGTTTTTGCATATGGAATAAGAATGTTTTTTTTATCTTTATGTCTATCTTAGGGTTGTATTAAGTTATCTTTGTGTTGTATTTCTAAATTAGAATTAATAGCCTTATGTATAATTGCTAATTTACTCTTGTTTCTTCTATCCTCTAGTGTTTCAAGGTTTAATGATTTAACTAATGGTGTTACTCTTGTCAGTTTTGAATATTCTCCATTAATGAATCTGGCAGCTCTTTTTTGGATTTGTTCTAACTTATCAATATTTGATGTAAGAAATGTAGACCAAATGTCAAACATGATTGCAATGTCGCTGAATTTTTTCTCCGTCATGACAAATTGAATCACTTTGTTGAAATTCTGCATCAACCCCCTTTTCTCTGCAAGCACAAAACTTATTTTACAACACTGAGAAGTTTAGGATAAATTTCTTCATAATCTTTTAAAGAATACCTAGTATCTATAAAGCAATCCACCAAGTTTCACTTGCCAAAAATTAAAGTTAGGCATATCGACTAAAGCTTACATCTCAAATACTCGCTGTTGCGTCAAGTCGCTTTGAAACCATGTGCAAACACAGACATTCTACGATTTTTAGGATGGGACTCATTTTAACATCCTTACAGCCTGAAAACAGACCAAGGAAAATTTTAAACAAAAGTACTCTCCTCGTAACGTATTCATCTTTCATTTTACCAAATGGTATGACTCAATGGTCCTTAGATTTTTCGGTTGTAACAGCTTGCTTAATTCGGAAATTTCTCCATCAATTTCATAGATGACACTAAGAACAGTTAGCAATTGTTCGTCTCTGAGTTTCTTTAAACAATATTTATTGTTTTCGGTCATTAAAAAGGCATTCTTGCTCTTTACAATATTAAGTCAGTACTTGGGTGGTATAAATTTCAGGTTATAGATATAAATCCATGAGTTAAGTCTTATACGACGAGTGAGGTGTGTCGAGGTCAAATTAGGAATTACTAGAGATTTCTTTATCAGTATTATCTATTCTAGACATTTGCACGATGCGTATTATATGAAACAAACTTCCAATTATGACGTGTCGTTAGGTATTACAAAATT
Organism: Radix auricularia; assembly: GCA_002072015.1. NCBI lineage: Eukaryota > Metazoa > Mollusca > Gastropoda > Lymnaeidae > Radix > Radix auricularia. Next base: position 147,327 of record MUZC01003241.1, read on the forward strand.
TGATAATAAATGTGACGTAGTGACAGTAAGCTGTGGTAAGAAGTTACATCATACATGTGGTTATGAGTTGGGACGCAATGGTCTAATTGTTAAAACGCTAGACTTCCGAACCGGGGTAAGAACTCGAGTCACGTGTTATAGCCATGGTACTGGTGAGGCCCCCGGGGCATTGTGAAAGTAAAAAAATCCCACACTCGTTAGTTGTTACTTAATAAACTTGAGAACGCTTTTTCATTTACACTAGAGTCCGAAATTTACCGACAAAAAGGGTATTTGTTTATATATGTTGATTTGTGTTGTGTATATGTTGGTCTTAGAAATATTAGGGCACAGAAAGTAACATTCATTCTTTATAAGTAGCCACATTTGGCGATTTTCAGCCAGTGATAATAGGGTGCATATTTCTTGCATATTTAAAATAACACTTCGCTTTCTCTTATTTAAAACATTACAAACCTAGAAGCCAATCCTGTCCGTAAAACAATATATAAGTCCCCGTTAATTATCTAGTTTCGCCCCTTGCTAGATTCAGACTTGTGTGGAGTTTTGGGTCAGTTTGATTTAATCGCTCTGTTGCAAACTCCACCACTCACCTACTCCCATCTATTCTTAGATATACAGACGCTCCTTCTTTGCAGAAGATAATTGCGTCCACAGACCATGAGAGATGATCTGTTGGCAAGTGATGTAGCGGTCACAGGCCACGGCTATAGGGGTTCCACGCATTACCCCAGCCACCTAGCTATTGTCTAGTTAGGTACCCATTGGGAGCTGGGTGACTCGGGGACTCCTCAGGCCCCGAGAAGAAATCCTCGCCTTCGTGTGGATTCGAACTCGTGACCACCACGTCCCATCGAGGCCACTAATTGCATGGCCTCCTTTTATTTACCTAACAATTGAAAAAAAAGTATACATTTTGATAACGTAGTTAGCAATAAAATAACACATTTAAATATAAGATCTTGGATGGAATTTTCAGATTATTTTAAAATATAAAAGTAATACAGCTTTATAAAAAATGTTTTATGTTTAACAAAAACACAAAGATTATCTGTATATCCCAAGTGTTTGAAAAGTAATGAATTTTTTTTTAATGACCAAATAAAATGTTTTTTCACAATGTTGTTTTCCTTCACTTTTTGTGCCCTAGGTGGCGCATTTTCTAAGATGCCCATAACTTTTGTATTTAATAAGATAGAATATAACATTGTTATAAGATATATTCAAATATAAGAAGATAAATAAAAATGTCAATAATATGAGAAAAACTGTTGTTACTTAGCAAACCCGTCGTGCGTTGAAACGATCTCAATAAAAATAAATAAAGTAAAGAGACCATTTTTTTTTTTTTTTTTTTTTGGAACGTTGCCATATTTTAAAAGAAACATAGGTGGATGTGTGGAAAAAAACGACGAAATTTCATAGCAAAAAGATAATTAAATAACATAATTTAAAAGCTGTAAAAAGAAAAAAAACACTATGTGGCCTGGTTCCGAAATGAGTGATACTTTAACTTTTTTTATAGTCATTTTTATGTACTCAAACTATATTTCTCAATATCGTGTAAAATTGATTAGGGAATTAAATTATTAACGTGGGTAAAAAAAAGTTTGTTCCATTGCCCGATGGTATGAACATGAGGAGTTCAGTGCCCTATAGTAATTAAATATATACTCTTGAGTTTTATATATATTAAGATTGGTTAGATTCAATAATTTTCTCAGTAACTTACGCCTACACTAGTTTTAATTCCACAAATAAAGAAAAAAAGACATTTATGGGCCCATAGGCCCATCCAGTACAAGTTGTCAATTTATAAAACCTGTTTATTTTACTTTAGTTTCATAGATAAATTGCTCAAAATCGTTAAAATTTGAATGCGGAATTAAAAAAAAACAAATATAAAAAAGAAATTAGGACCCATGACACCGAACAGCGCCGGCTTTAGGCATATGCCAAATAGGCAGCCGCCTAGGGCCTCCAATTAGTAGGGGCCTTGCATAGGACAAAAAAATTAACAGCGAACAACGACCACGGTAAAAACAACCAGAACCACCTAATCAGTGCTATACCATTTCCCGCTGATAATTTTAAAATATTGTATAGTTATAATGTAAAAATTTAAAATGTAAATTCATCTGTCCTGACATATTTTCACAAGATTGACAAGAGTGTAACCTATATTTAGTGGGGGGGGGGGGCACCATTTGTGAAAGTTTGTGACAGAATGGAGTGGGAGAGTAAAAAATTGACAAAGACTTCCATCCGTTAAACGTGATCACTTGTCGGTCTAAATGTTTTTAAATGTGAGAAAGACTGCTCGAATGTATACCTATGCAGAGACAAAGATGTCAGTACAAAATACTCGTACCCTGCAAAGTGTGGCATATCACTGGATCATGTTCTAAGTTTTGACAATCAGCTTGTCTGTGTATGAAGTTTTTTCATTGCCTCCAACTTGTGTGTTAGCTCGACAACTGTGCTTGCCATCGTGCAAGTCTTTCCACATATTCATTCAGTGACTTGAACTTATTCACCCACACGTCTGAGGCCATCAGGTCAGCAGCTTAAGCTCCAAATCTCTGACGTAAACAACCGGTATACAACTCAGGTCAGTGTTGTCCACAGCACATTCGTGTGGATGGGTGCTGAACTTAAAAAGACTAGTGCGCTTGAGAAACTCTCCTAACCGCGCTTTAAATGACTGCAGGATATTAGACGCAATGCCTTAGATGCTGTATATTAAGATTTTGAGCAGGGTCACTTTATGTGCTCGTTTTATTTTAACCATCCCAGTTTTTCAAAGTGTGGTAGTTGACCTGTTTCAATGTCATCTATGAATGTTGAAACTTGATTTCAAATGCAAGTACTGCTTGTTGCAGGCATTAGGTTGTATTTTCAACGCCATATAGTTTCATATTCAGGTGATTTAGATAATTTTTTACATGTAATAAATATGTACGTGAAAGAACACTGAAGAAAAAATAAAGAAGTCTTTGATACCATAAATAACTTTAATTCAGTAATTGAATGCATGTACACACGTTATACAAATTAATATACACCAGTAACACAAATCAAGTATATTTCATGCCTTTCCACACTCTGATGTCACTCTAGGAATTCTGGTCTAACCCACTCATCACGTAAGCTCTTTCAGCCAATCACATCTCATATGACAAAAATAATGTGAATTGTGAAAAGAATATGACAATATTAAAAATGTATTAGTTAATTAATGCTACAAAAGGCTTAAATAATTAAAATTAACATCTGAAGAAGTAACTAGTAAAACGAGATCACATGCTTGAATTCTATTTTGTTAAATGCAACATTTTTCTTTTCTATGTCTTATTTTATCTCTGTTTAATTAAAGGAACTCTATTTCTTTTTTAATTAATGTAAATCCATTTCTTGGAGCACAGCGATATGCTAATAAAAACGCTTTTATAATAGACAAAACAATTTGTGAAGAAATATGAGTGGTGAAAATTCAGAAGACGTTGTTATATCTTTAGAAAAAAAAAGCATCTAAAAATTGATATTATCACTGAATAGAATTAAAACGAATGTACAAGAATGCATTGATCAGCATATCCTTAAAAGAAAACGTTCTTATTCAATACAATATAATCTACTAAATGAAGACTTTGCACATCAAATAAATACTTTTTTGACATTGACAAAGAAAAGCTTAATATTGATAGAAAAGGATCCCGGTTTTTATAGCTGTACTTACAGTACTTAAAAAGGCATTATTTTGGAAAAACTTAGGGACAAGACTCTTATATCTATACAAATTAATTGAAAAGTATAGAATGTAAAATTATGTACTCAACATAAAAATTGCAATTTTGCTAAGAATGTTCTCATCCATTGCTTTTAGTGTTGCTAGTGGTGAAAGGAATTCCTTCAAACTGAAGCTAAAAAATATATCTTCGTTCACCTATGAGTGATTTAGTGATTTAAGGCTATCAAACCTATTTTAACCACAAAACAGATATAACAAAAAATTGAAATCTTGATAGCATTATACAAGATTGTGTATTATAAAATTGAGTTAAGTAAATTTATAAATACTAGATGCTCGCGGCGTAGCATACGCCGCAGAGTTGCTCATAAATAGTGCAAAGAAATTAAGGGGGGGAGACAACAGACAAAAACTACATCACGAAGAAATCAGAACAGCGAGAATGAACAGCCGTGTGCGAAGTCATAGGAGCCATCCATCTATTACGTACGCATGAAGGTGGGGTGGGGGGTGGGATTATTCGGAAAATATGAAAATTTTGTGTATGGATCCGTGCGGGATGGGGTCTCCACTGAATGTATACGTGAGCACACAAAAATTAATTTGCATAATATTAAATCTAGTAACATAAACCGCTCCAACTGCAAACGGCATACGTGATCGACTGAGTCAAGACTGATCTGCAATAATGTTTTATAAAATAATGAAAAGGAAATTCTGAAATGTAAATTATTTAAAAGTAATTAATATTTTATTCAAACCAAATTTTCAAACATTGCTAAAGTATATCCGTCTAATTTATATTTCCATTTCTTTAAATTAGTAGAAGTTTTTCTTTCGCCTATCGTTGTCTCAGCCGTAATGTAAGCATAACGGGATGGCTATTTCACTGCTTATATTGTTATATTTTATAACTATTTTGGCCGTTCGTGAATGACGCGATTTTGACGATTTTATCCCCCCTTCCATCTTCTCACAAAACTTAGACCCCGCTGTCCAATATGACATCACAAATCTTTGATTGACACCCCCCCCCCTAAAAGCTTAGTGAAAGTTACCACAATTTAAAATTACATTTTTGTCATTGAAATATTAAAATCGCAACATATGTGAAGCCATTGAAAATATAACTAAATAAATTAAATGCTATCAAGAGGATATTTTATTTAAAATAGCACATTTTGATGAGATTTTGATTTCTTAAACACCACCCCTCCCCTTTTCTTACATCGCCACAAATGCGTGATCCTTCTCCGTCTCCAAAATTTGTACCCACATACTTTAGAGACAATATTAAAACACAAAATGGCGTTGAATTCCTTCTTACCCTTTCTTAGTGGACAGAAGCTAAAATTATTTTATTTTTCGTAAGCGTTTAAGAATTTATTCTTTTTATGATGTGACATGAATAGTCAAATCTAATTTTTATAGCTCAAATGTAATTTTTATATGTTACTATTTAATTCTTTCTTTATTTTTATACTAAGTTGATTGATATGTTTATTACTATCAATAGTTAAATAAGATATTCCATATTATTGTTTCAGCTGGTAAAGTTGTTAGTTAAGTATATTACAGCTGTTAGTAAAGTATAGTAAAGTTGTTAGCAATGCAAGGTAGTAGTAAGGTTAATAGGCTAGACGAAGAGACCACTAAGCTGACCTATAAGAGGAGCATCCCATGCAGAAGACGCACTGGTGTTAAATATATTAACTAAACCGTCTTGGAACAGACGTTAAAAGTTCATAACCCCATTGGAAATTGTATTATTTTTAAAATCACATTTGTTCAATAATTTATCCATTAACTCAATAGACAATTTTTAAATTACATTTTATATAACTAATGTTAAAAATAACAAAACGGTCTCCAGCCCTAAAATGTGTTTTTACTATTAAAAATTAAAACTTATTTTAAAAAACTAAAATTTGGGTCCGGGGCCATATGGGTGCAAATTGTATAGCTCAAAACAACATCTTATTTCCATTTGGATCTTGATGAATATATTTGTTAGTCCAAATTTGATTTAAAAAATAGAGTGGTAACGAATGGTAAAATGTTTTAAACGTTAACGAAAAAGAGATTAGGGGCCAAGGGTCACAAAAGATTGAAAAAATATTATTTTATTGACCAAACGAATTTTAACATAGGTCTTGAAATTTGTATCTTCCGAGTTTTTAAAAAATGCATTTACAGAGTATCCAAAGTTTTTGTTTATTTGTAATTTAGCTAATATAAGGTGAAAAAACTGCAATTGAGTGATAAGTTTGCCTGCTACCATACCAAATATGCATGCGTCTACCTGCACAGGATGTTTAAGAATTTGTGATGATTAACTTTGTATTTAATAAAAAAATACATTTGGGTCCCCGTCTCCCATTGAGTGGCAATTTAAATATTTGTTTCGCTTGTTACCAGTGCGGGTGTGTACTCAACAGTTTCCTTAAAGTTTCATGCTTCTAACTACATGGGGAATCCAAAAATTAGAGATGAATCAGTTTTTATATTTAAAAAAAATACATTGAGGCCCATCGGCTCCCACTGAGTGATACTTAAGATATTCTTTGCCTGTTACCATTTTCCGGAGTGTACTAAACAACTTCCCAAATTCTCATGTTTCTACCTAAACGGAAAAAGGAAAAATTGCAATATTCAGTAAAAGGAGAAATTAAATTTTTGGGCCCCCGGCTCCATGAAATTTAATTCTAAATTTTAAAAAATTCCAATAATCGTGGCAAGAGGCTATTTAACAACATACCAAAGTTTTATGCTTCTTCTTACACGGAAAGTTAGAGGATTAAGGATGAGTAAATTTGTTAAAATAAGAAAAACAACATGCGGGCCCCCCGGCCCTCAGTAATTGAGAATTTAAATATTATTTTCAACTGTTAACCATCATGGACGTGTACTGAATAGCTGCCAAAATTTTCACGTTTTTACCTACACGTGAAAAACGAGAATTAGTGATTTTCAGTTTTTATAAAGCTAACATAAGGAAAAAAACTTCATTTGGGCCCCCAGGCCACAGGAAGTGAGAATTTAAATATTATATTCATTTGTTACCATTGTGCAGCTGTACTGAACAACTACCCAAAGTTTCATCCTTCTGCATACGCGGGAAATATGATAATTAATGATTTTCATATTTAATTTATTCCTTGTAATGGAAAAAATGCGTTTACGCCCCCGGCACCCATTAGTGTGATATTTAAAATTATTTCCTACAAAAAATTGTCACAATAGGCTATTCAAAAACTTTGCAAAGTTTCATGCTTCTACCTATACGTGAAATCGGAGAATTAGTGATGAGTCAGTTTTTATATAAGGAAAAATACATTTGGGCCCCCGGCCCCCAATGAGTGATACTTTAAATATTTTTTTCAACATGTTACAATTGCGGAAGTGTACTCAACAAATTCTCAAAGTTTTATGCTTCTACCTACTCGGGAAAGTGAATAAGAATTGATTTTCAGTATTTAAAAAAAATACTTTTTGGGCCCCCGGGCCAAACTTTTTGTGATTTCTAAAAAAATATTTACGCCAATAAACGTTCAAAGGGGCTACTCAACAATTTACCAAAGTGTCATGCTTCTACCTACACGGAGATTTGGATAATTAGAGATGAGTCAGTTTTTAATATAAGAAAAAAACTACATTTGGGCCCCCGGACCCCAGTAAGTGATATTTCAAATATTGTTTTCGCCTGTTACCATCGTAAAAGTATACTTAACAATTACCCAAAGTTTTATGCTTTAACCTACACGCGAAATTAGAGAATTCGTGATTTTCATTTTTTATAAAGCTCATATAAGGAAAAAAGCAAAAAATGGGCCCCCTTACCCTACGGGTGGTCACCTTGGGTTAAAACATAGCCTATGACCTATTCCAGGTCAAATTGGGGTCCCCTGCAAAATTTCACCACCATTGGTCCAACGGTGTGGATTTGTATTGGTAACAAACAAACAAACACACAAACTTTCAGTTTTATATATTAGATACTAGAGGCAAGTACCCGGCTTCTCACGGGTTTTAAATAGGGTTTTATGGAGAAGCGTACACAATGCTTTTTCGCAAATTAGCGTTATATAGCATATAATAGTAAAAAAAAAACTACATTTGGGCCCCCGGCTCCCAGTAAGTGATAATTTAAATATTTTTTTCACGTGTTACCACTGCGGGGTTGTACTCATCGATTCCCAGGCCATATGGTGCTTCCACCTAAACAGAAACCTGATCTTTCGTGAGACGTGATTGTATTTCGTTGTCTACATTTTGTTAATAAAGCCCGCTTAAGAAAAAGTACATTTGGGCCCCCGGCATCACATAAGTGAGAATTGTATTTATTTTTTTTTTGGCCATTATTGCCAGGAGAGTAATTTCCAAAAGTTTCCTGTTTTTACGACACGGTACATTGGAAAATTAGTAATGAGTTTGTTTCTAATAAAAGAAAAAAACATTTTGGCCCCCGGCCCCCAATAAGTGGGAAGTTGAAATTCTTTTTCGCAAATTAGCGTTAGGAGAGTGTACTAACGTCGCTTTATCGTTCTTAACAACTTGCCAAAGTTTCATGCTTCTATCTATCAGTAAAATAGGATATTTAGTGATTTTTAGTTTTTATATATCTAATATATAAAGCTGAAAGTTTGTGTGTTTGTTTGTTTGTTACCAATACAAATCCACACCGTTAATATTTAAGTATACTTAACAACTACCCAAAGTTTTATGCTTTAACCTACAATTGGAAATATTATAGTCTAATACTAATGGGGTTTTCCCGCTAAAGGAATGTTAATATTAGACTCTTGCACAGTGCGCACTATTTTGACACAAATATTCTTGACGTGATTTTCATTTTTATATAGCTCATATAAGGAAAAAAGCAAAAAAATGGGCCCCCTTACCCTAGGGGTGGTCACCTTGGGTCAAAACATAGCCTATGGCCTATTCCAGGTCAAATTGGGGTCCCCTGCAAAATTTCACCACCCTGGGTCCAACGGTGTGGATTTGTATTGGTAACAAACAAACAAACAAACAAACTTTCAGCTTTAATTATTAGATTCAATTTAAGTTTCGATCACGCTACTACTTTTAGAAACAAAATGAGGGGTAGGACTGCAATCAGGCTTTTACAAAATTCAATGGAAAAGACGTAAACATGGTAAGGGTTAGCCTGACCGGACGTAAGCCGTTTTGTATAACCCTGATTGCAGTCCTACCCCTCATTTTGCGCTGTTTTGTTACGTCCGGTCAGGCTAACCCTTACCATGTTTACGTCTTTTCCATTGTACCTTTGGAAACCAGCGCACCAAAAATGATTTTTTTCTAACGTCCGCATAAAATTGTTACATTTGGAAATAATAAAATAAATAATAATTTTATGCTACTCTTTTTTTATTAGAATTTAAAACACCATGAAAAATCATGAAATGAAGGGTTAAACTAATTTTTATATAACTGAAATAAGGAACAACAATTTGGGCCCCTGGCTCCCATGAATATCAATGTTAAAATTTCTTATTCACATAAACCATTCCGTAAGCGCACTCAAAAATTTTCTACACTTTCTTCGTTATCGGACGAATTGTTTAGTCAGTTTTAATGGACAAACATACATACATATATTGATTAAAATAAATATAGATCTATATACATTAGCTAAACATGCCATTAAGGATCCCCTTGCTCAATATGTGCAAGATGTTAATTTGTAAACATTTGTTCATTTTAATTATGATCATTGTTGAATACCGCCCCACTATAATTTTAGAAACTTTACATATTTTGGAACCGTTGAGGGTAGGGGTATATCCATCAACGCAACAGGGACGCTGTCCTTGAGATGGACAAAGATCCGTGATGGGCCATGGAATATTCCATAGTATTAGTATAGGTTAGGACGTGAGGTTGGCCGAACGTTCTCGAAGTCATGCATGTCAGCGCGTGATAAACAGTTGGTACACAGCACTGACCAATCAGATGAGAACGATCCGCTGACCCACGCGGGGCCAGGGGTCCTTAAACACTGGAGCCAAACCTTACAGCCGTCTCTCTCTCAGAATATTCGTAGTACACCACGTCTGCGGTGTGACGGGCGAATAAGAGTTTGAGCCTAGCTGAAAGTTTGTTTCAGGTTTGAGCAGTACCTAGACTTTCTGTACCTGTCTATTGATATGCTTTGATTGATATTTTATTACTATCAGTTGTTTAATAAGATATTTGATATTATTGTTTTCAGCTAGTTAGGGGTTAAAACTAGTTAGTACTAAGTTAGTTAGAAGGAGTTAGAAGGAGCTAGTCAGTACTTAGTTAGTGCTAGTAAGTTGTGGGCCAGTGGAGTTGCGAGAAACCATTAGGCTACAATCTCAGACAGGAGACGTGCTGAGATCTGGAGCGAAGAAGGGGACAAGGTGGCCTTACCTTCACACGTGGGGACCCTTTCTATCGGTGACCATCCTGGCGAAGGTGCCGACTGCCAATAAACTGACCACGGCATAGGACTGCGCTACGCCTGATTGGCCAGACCTTAGCAGTAGCAATTCAACCAGTCTCTTTTGCCCCGCCCATTCATTAAGGGAAGTTGAGCATAGTAATTAGCTATTTGTATTATTGTTAACAACGTAGATATCTTTTTAAAGTTCCATATGTTTATTTATTAATGTATCATATATATATATAT
>MUZC01003241.1:157792-177518 GCA_002072015.1 Radix auricularia
TATATATAATGTATTAAATAAAAGTGTATCTCTGTTATATTATGTACACAGAGGCGTTAGCTATAAATTATTTTTATTTGTATGTGAACTTAGAGTTATATACAATATAGTTTAATAGCCAGTGGAAAAAACCCTAAACATAGTATTCAACATTGGGGGCTCAGCATTTGTGCGAGCACTCAGTACCCAACAATCATATATAATATATTAGCTACATATACCATGTCACAGAATGGTGAATAAAATATTAAACGTTTTCGAAAAGAAAATCAAGGCCTCTGGCCCAAAGAGATGATTAATAAAGATTCAATTCCCCTTAGAATTTTAATTTGGGCTATCAAGTCATTATACACCACGTTTGGTTAAGATCCACTCATTTCCCAGTCGTTAACGTTCCCACAATTTTTATACATGTCATATAAGCAAAAACAATAAAAAGGGCCCCCAGGCCCAATCGTTGCAAGAGATTAACTTTAAAATAGCTATTTATTTCAATCTAAATCTTGATATATGTGTTTTTAAAATAAAATATTTTAATGTTTTTCAAAAATCAAAATGGAATTAAGTATTGAATATTTACGAAAATTAAGATTTTGGGCCCTCGTCCCCAAAGTCATGGACAGTAGGGGTTGTACGCAGTATGGTATTTTAATTTAGTTTATAAAATGCATATGTACTACATTTGGTCAAGATTTCAAGATCCATTCATTTTCCGACCACGTAATCTTAAACTAATTTGAATATAGCTCGTCTAAAAAAAATTTAGGGTCTTCGGTCCCCCATTAATGTCAATTTTCAAAATGTTTATTCACACAAACTATTTTGGAAGAGTATTCAGTAATTTCTTAAATTGTAAACGTGATCGGATGAATGTTTAAGTGAGCTATAAAGAACAAAAATACATAGATACATTAATATTATACAAATATGCTAGCCTAACATTGTCGTAACATACGCCGCTAATGATTTAGTGATCTCCTGAAAAACACAGTTGTCCTAATTGAGTGGTTTGGGAATACGACTGTGAGTAAACGAAAAGAAGGAACTATGGAGTGAACAGCATACAATTGTCAATGACTGAAAACAGATTTTGGAAGATACAGACATATCCTTTTGAAAGCTTGGCTATTTTAGAAAACTAAACCAGCCGCAACCGAAGAGAATAACGGAAAGCAACGTTTGTCAGACGACTGTAGGAGATACAAAAGCGAGAACACATGAGCGATGACGTACACACTGTTGCGCATGCCTGGAGAACATGGGAGGGCGCCTAAAGTATTCATTTAAGAAAGTCATTGGTGTGGATAGTGTGTTTTTATTTTCCTATTACATTTAGGTGCCGTTCATAAAGAACGTCCCTGTATTTGCCCCCTCCTGTCACAAATTTTGGATGCCCCTTCCTAAAGTACAAAATTATTTAATTGATTAAAAATTACCTCTATTTATATCCAAATCAACAAATGACTGAAATTTATATAAACATTGGTGCAAATGGCATTAACCAGTGGTCGGGAAACCATGGCCACTAAACCATTACCGCAGCCGCCTAACTATTGTCTAGTTAGGTACCCATTCGGAGCTGGGGGACTATGAATGTTTCTTTTTATTTATATATGTATTTTTGTTTCCATGTAAAGCGCTGTGAGCCTGGCTCCTTGCTGGGATACAGCGCTATATAAATCATCATTTTATTATTATTATTATTACTAGGGGAACTAATCCTCACCTTCGTGTGGATTCGAACCCGTGACCATCAGTATGACAGTCGAGAGCGCTACCTCTCGACCACCACATCTCATATCACGAATATGAAATTATTGTTTTACTATCCAATAAATTATTATTTTTTAAATTGAATTTTAACAGCCGTAAAAGTTCTTAATCTCAAAAATATATTAAAATGTATAAAAAAATTTTTTGATGGGTGGGAAATCAATTCACCTCCGGGCTATTACATAAAATTGAGAAATTTGCTCCAATAATCATGACAACCATTAACTTTTCTCGGTATAATTTATATCTCCTCTGTCTAAAGTGTCTGAACTAACTATGACTAATGATAGACAAATCTAGACATCCTTTAACATATTTTATTAAGTCTTTAAATTGTAATTTGATGTTACAATATTATATTGCGAACATTGCTAAAATATTACACAAATATGGTTGAAAAAAAAAACTCAAGTAACTACAAGTTAAACTTTTCTTTTGTAGTAGACATGAAATACTTAGAGGATGAGAATTAAGCAACAATTGCAATGACAGTTACAAAGTATTCTTTATAAGCATGTTTTAATTTAAAAAATGATTACAATTTAATAACAAAATCGTTGTGTAAACTCTATACATTGTATAAGCATGAGGACTTGCCTGAGAACGAAACACGTTATTTGTGCTGTGAATGGCAATGGTGCGTGGTCGTGAACTTTTTATTTTCAACATAATCCATAATATCCGCAACTATAAACGGATCCATGATAAAATCAATAGAATATTAAAATGAAGGAGCACAAATTAATTTCACTTCTGGTTTGAATTTTGACTAGCCAATCTATTAACTCTTCTGTCTAATTCTGTAATGAATATCCCATACAGCTCACAACCTTTTATTGCGATCTCTTCTCTACTTGGGTTATAGCACCAAACACCCATTTCTGCCTCACTCTCTCGTTTCATTATCGGTTAAATTAGTTTTCCATTAATTACTTAATGATCCTACAACTTAAAACTATACATAACTCCATCACGCCCCCCAGTACGTGACTATTACATTAGATTACCTCATGAGACCATGCAGGTGTCCTACACAGTCTTCATCATAGTTCAGTAAACCATGACTCGAAAGACCACATTAATGGACAGCACGTGCCCGTCTTGAAGCAATCTACTCATTAGCTAGTCTCGTGTACGCCTAACAAATGACTCTTTGTGCTTTCCTGGCCCATGCCACCAATAAAAAAGCTCACCATTCAGCTACACCTTCAGTCTTCTGGGCTCTTACATTCTGTAAAATAATTGACTTTATGCCTAACTAATTCAAGGGCACACCTATACACGAATCTGAAACTAACTAAGCGAGCACCTCACCTCAACCAACCCAGATCTCCACAGATCACGTTGATTTATGTTAAAGAAAGAAACAACTATCGAGTGACTCCAACCCAAGCTAAGACATTCTTTGTTAGAGCGTGTGATCTAATGATTGTGTGCCTTAGTTTTGGCATGTTCTATGTTTCTTGAGAAGGCTACACAAAAAGTAACCCCATTTGAAATATCTTTTAATATATTTTAAAAGACAAGTAAACTTTTTAAAAATAAATTAACAATCATTGGCAAATTGAATTTGTTAAATATTCAGCTGTATAGTTCATAAATGCTACCGACAAAATTCGGTAATAATATTTTTGAATAATTATAATGCACACATAAAAATCGCAAATTTCGTGTAAGTCCTAGCCACAGGTTTTACTCAAAAACGTCAATAGTGAATTTTTGTTCCAATACTTCAATGTGACGTTCTAGTATTGCTTGATCATCTTTATTTTTCAAAACATTATTCTTTCAAATAACTATGGGCAATTAGCCACCTATAAAAATGTGTGTATTCAGGTATACAACCACTTAGCCTCCAAATTGCTACGCCCCTGATTAAGCTTATGATTGTTGACTTTCCTAAAATCATAAACAAATGCATGAAGAACAAAAACAAACTGTATTTTAAGTAATAAAAGGAAATAAAACAATTATTTATAATTTCAAATAATTAAGGGGAGGATTCATTTTAAAGGGGGAGACATTATTTTAAAACAATTTCTCCGGGGGCGATTTTGTTTTAAATAAATTCTCTGGGGTAGACTTTATTTCGTGACACAGGCGCTGCTCTCAAGAATAAGCTAAACCCATGAACACTTTAGGAGTATTACGATGTCCGAAATAATTTCCAAAAATGCTTCGGCAGCCCCCCTAACGTTTACTAGCGTTGTTCCGATTTGATGGTGCAGCTATTTGTTGTTGAGTACCTAAAGTATAGTTTAAATCGTTAGAATGTTAGATCCGTGGGAGATAGTGTTTAGACCCACGAATGTAACAGTTGATGGACAAAGTTGTAGAAATGTGATTAGCATATACCACTGCTAGGCCTTTTCATGGGACATATTTTTTGTCCCATCCCATACCCATGGCAATTTATGCATGTCCCATCTCGTCCCATCCCATGGGGATCCCATGGGAAAAATATTCCCATAGCCAAAGCTGTTTACCAACAAGAGTTTATTGGGACTTAGTCAAATGAGTCTAAATTAGGCATTGAGTAGGCGTGGGTAAAACATACCATCACGTGTCAAGAAGATGAGACTTAAAGTTTTGAAGAACCAGAATTACGTTGGCACATGTATAATCCATGGGACGAAAGGTTCATCCAGAAGTAATGATTCGAATTAGAGCAGATGCCATTATGGTGTGGGTTAGTAGTGTATTTAGACTGTGGAGAAATCATGACGCATTCCTATCCCAGACGATCACAGTTCAACTAAAAAGTTGAGATGTAGATGCTAGACTTAAGGGAAAAGAGTCTTGCTAAAGGGGGTTCAGCAAGTAACGTTTGGAATTAAAGTAGGGCTAGTATAGACAAGTGTAACTTAGAAAGTAGAGCAGAGCGGAGCACCAAACGTGCTAGTGGCAAATGTTGGCAACACGACGCTGAGACGTGTCGTATTGAAAACGTAGATCACTGTAGGTAAACAGTGCTAGCACGTGTCAGTCACTTGAGCAACAGAGGGGCGTTATGTTATGTTTATCGGCCTCTTAGACGATGTATGGAGACGTCATTCAAGGACATCAAGCTATTTTTAAAAATTTAACACCCTCTCCCACTGTCACAAATCTCGGACCTCGCACTAAAGTACGTCACAATTTCGAGCAAAAATAGTGATTTTTTAAAAACAAAATAGTAAAATAAATATAAAACACTGTGACTTCACATATTGCCAGACACCCCCTTCCCCTGTCACAACCTGTCACACATTCTTATACACCCTCCATCCTCTGGAGCGTGACATACTTTGTTGACGGCTCTAAGGATTAAGCATCGCTGACCAATGAGGCGGAACACGGACTGACCCGATGACCTGAGACAGTGTGTGAGAACTCCACGCCTATAGCGGAGCTGGCCAATTAACATGACGTAACATCCAATTGTAAATGTAACTTTATTTTATATACTTTCAACTTTAATTTAATTGTCGACATATTCTCATTTTATAACCAACTAGCATATTACCCGCGCTTTGCTGCGGAAATTAGGATTTCAGTTAGCGTTGAAAACGCGCGTAACACAAATTCAAAACACCTATTGATATTAATCTGAATCAAGATGGATATACTAAATATATTAACTTCAACCGTTCAGGCTCCTACGTACACAAGAACTTGGAGATTTAATGATGCGTCTTTTTTTATATAACTCATATTGGGAAACAATATATTTCGGCAATCATCCCCCTAGTGAGAGGTGATTTAATATTCTTTGACTCTTACCGTCGCGGTGGGAGGGGGTACTCAACAACTTCCAAAAGTTTAAAGTTTCTACTTACACGGAAACTTGAAGAATTAATGTTGACTCAGTTTTATATAGCTCATTTTAGTTGAAAAAAAGATTTGGGTCCAAGGCAACCCATGAGGTGAAATTTTTAAAATTTATATAATTATTTTTCCTTATCTACCTAAACGGGAAATAAGATTTTCAATTTTTATAAATCTCATAAAAACGTATTTGGGTTCCCGCACCCATAAGTGTGTATTTCTAAATTCTTTTACACCGACTTTCGTATTGAGAGGGTAATTAACAATTTCCCAAAGTTTCATGAGTCTACATACATTGAACATTGGAAAATTAGTGATGAGTCGGTTTATAATCTAAGAAAAACAACATTTTGGCCCCCGGTCCCTAATTAGTGGGAATTTTAGCATTCTTTTTTACCAAATTTTGTCGGGAGATTTTACTTAACAATTTTCCAAAGTTTCATGCTTCTACCTACACGGGAAATTGATAAATTAGTGATTTTCAATTTTTATATAGTATATATTTGAAAAAAACTACATTTTGGCCCCTGGTCCCCAGTAAAGGATAATTGAAATATTTTTAACCTGCTACCATCGCGAATGTGAAATAGGCAACTACCCAACGTTTTATGTGTCTACCTACACAAGCAATAAGTGAATTATAGATTTCAACTTTTTATAAATCAAAGTTTAGAAAAAAAAACTTTTTCGGGGCCCCGGCCCCCATGAGTGTGAATTTAAAAATTCTTTTACACCGACTTTCGTCGTGAGAGGTAACTTAACAATTTCCTTAAGTTTCATGCTCCTGCCTACACGGAAAATTGGAGAATTAGTGATAAGTTGGTTTTTAATATAAGAGAAACTATATTTGGACCCCCGGTTCCCCATTAGAAGGAATTTTAACAATCTTTTCCCCAATTTTTGTCAAGAGCGTGTACTCAAAAAGCTAACCAAAGTTTCATGCATCTACCTATACGGGAAATAAGTGATTTTCAATTTTTATATAACTTAAATAAGGAAAAAAACATTTTTTGGGCCCCGACCCCAATGAGTGGCAAATGTAACTCTCTTTTGCCAATTATATTTGGGAGCATGTACTTAACAAATTTCCAAAATTTCATGCTCCTACCTACAGGGGAAATAGGAAATATGGTGATTTTCAATTTTTATAGAGCCCAAAAAAAGAAGAAAAAGCTTTTTTGGCCCCCGGCCCCACATGAGCGAGATTTTAAAATATCTTTTACGCCAATTTTCGTTGCCAGAGGATAACCAACAACTTCCCAAAGTTTCGTGCTTCTACCTACACGGGAAGTTGAAGAATTAGTTATGAATGAATTCGTGAATCAGTCAGGGCTTTCTGTCACGTGACTAAAGTGCGGTGGTTTGTCAGGGTCAAAAGGAGGCCAGTAAAAGGTCATGAGTGTGTGGTCACGAGAAAGACACAGAGAGAGAACACGGGGACATGACTCGAGCAGTTGTTAGAAGTTGAGAAGTTGGGAGACAGAGATGAAGCTAGTGGAAGCAAAATGAACATTGTTGTATATTGTAAAATAAGTGTACAGATTTGTTATTGAACTATTAAAGAACATATTTCCTGGATTTAACTATTAAAGTGAAATATCGTGTGAGAGCAGAGACTGTTTAATAAGCCCACAAAGAAACGCAAAATTTGGCTAATCACGAGGAAGTGTTCCCCCAGTTACATTGAATGGTGTCAGAACAGACAATCCCGTGACATTAATTTGTGTCAGAAGTGAAAGGTACATTCTTCCGGGAAAAATTGTGATCAAGACCATTTCTAAAGGATTACTAAAACAAATTTATGTGGGATACTTATTAATAAATTCAACATGAGCACATTGTGTAATATAAGTGATATTCAGTGACACCTAATGTGAACTAATTTAAAATGGATTATTATGAAAAATTCACATTAAAGCGACGGAATTTGGATTAAGTGGCAGAGAACTACGTGAAATCGTAGAAGATAAAGGAAAAGATCCAAAGAAGAAGAAAAACAAAAGCAAGTTAATGATATAGAAGAAAGAAATGCAAGGAGAGAAATGGAGCAACTCAAAAATGAAAATGAAAAAATGAAAAATGAAAATCTGAAGTTACAGATTGATTTACAACAATCAGATCACAATCTAGGTAACAACACAAATGAAAGGTTAATACCAAACGAAACAATTAAAGTTAGGAAATATGATAACAAAAAGGAACATATTGATGTTCATTTGGACTACTTTGAATCAGTTATGCATATAAAAGAAATTGAAGAAATACATTGGCCTACACAGCTTATGACAAAACTTACAGGTGAAGCTTTTGAGGCATATAACAGTATAGCAAAAAATTATAGGAACATTTACAAAAATGTAAAAAAGGCCCTATTTTTCCATTTTGGAAAATCTGAAAATGACTACAGGAGAGAATTTCACGAAATTAGAATAAAAAGGGACAAAGACCCACAAATAATTATGCATGAAGCGCAAGTAAAACTGACTAAATGACTAGAGCTGGCAGCCATAGACACCAACGATCCCAGAGCCATACTTGACATGGTGTTAATAGATAAATTTTTGGAGAACGCAACACCAGCATTATTCACTTATTTAGCTGACAAGAAAATTCGAACCCAGACTGAACTAAAAAATTCTTTAAGAACATTCAAGGACTCACATCCCGAAGTTGAAGTGGACAAAAGACATGATTTCTTGGCAACAGTCCAAAACAACAAACCAGAAATCATATGCTACTGCTCCGGCAAAAGAGGTCACCTTGCAAGACACTGTTATATCAACATAGGACAGACTTTACACAAGGTCACCCCAACACGAAACAACACAGAAACAAGCTATGGACAGGGTCAATTTGAAAGAGAAAACAAAAAATCATGGAGATGAAGACATAATCACATTTTAAAATATAGAGATTTTGATCGAAACAAAAAAATCATGGAGAGTGAGATATGACTTTCATTCAAGAAACAGAAATTATAATCAAACATATAGAAAATATGATGAACAAAACTTGGACAATAGGAAAAAAATAAATCGATAAGACACACGAGTCAGTGATACCGTGGCAGCTATTAATAGCCAAGGACGACTTAAATTTTATCCTGTGTATGTCAACAACAAAAAATGCATGTGTCTACGGGACTCAGCTGCACAACAATTGTAGCACACAGCAAGATAGTAGAATAAGATGCTTATGATGGCAAAACAGACACACTGACGATTGCCAATGGAACAAAAATAGATTGCCAAACTGCTATAATCAACATGAACTCACCCTGGTTTCAAGGAGAAGTTAGAGCAAGAGTTCTGAAGGATGCAATTTGTGACCTAATTATAGGCAATATTGAAGGTGTTGTTGACTATGCAGATGAAATGTATAAAAAATGGCACGACAACAATATTCAAATATGTGCTAGTTTACAAACCATAGTCTCAATGAAAAGAAAAGAAGAATTAGAGACTGAATTTGACGTCACCATACTCTTAGGAAATCAACGTACATCAAAACAAAACTTAAGAAACCTCAAGGAGAAAGCAAAACAATACATTAAATACAAATGAAACTCAGCAAAGAAAAAATGAAAACAGAAAAATTTAAATCTAGTAATATTGTGACAATTACTGTTAATCATAGATATGGCAGAGGAAATGAATATTGGAATCACAGAAATAGTTATAATGAATCATTATTAAAGTAGAATCATCTACAGTAGGAAGATTAATTGGTCGTAGAGGATACAGAAGCAGAAAAATTAAAGAAGACAGTAACTGTCAGATAAAAATTTATCATGATTATGACTCATCTAATCAAAGTTTTGTTAAACTATTTGGAAGCAAACATGCTATCTCAGAAGCTACAAAAATACTTGCTAGGTAGAAAGTTCACCCTACTAACAGACCACAAACCACTTGTGGCATTTAACAAGAAGAAGATAAGCAATGCAAAAATTATACGATGGACTATGCCGTTGGCAGATTACAAATTTCATATCAAATCCGTCAAAGGAAAGGACAATGTGGTTGCTGACGTACTTAGCAGATTGATAACAAATACAGACACTCAGTTAAAAAAAAAAGAAAAAAGGAAAACAGAAGCCAAGCGACTTATTCAAGATGCTGAACTTGATATTGTTAAAAGAAATACTGATGTTCATGATTAGTGAATTACTGAACCTTTTAGAGACTGATGAAGCATTGAAGAAATATTATTTTGAATTAATACCAGTTGTAATGTTATTTTTATAACATAACTTTTCTGTGGATTAATTTTGTAAACAATGTTATACATTATTTCAGCTAAGAGCAGATCAAATTACTTTGTATCCATAAAGGAACATTTGAGATGACCGCATATTTTAAATTAAAGAATATATTTATACGTCGTAAAGTTGATTCAAAATAGCAATTGTTACGTCGTTGTCTGGGTTATTTGTTATGATCAAACGGACAGGTAAACTGAAGGTAAAACACCAACACCCTTGAACATCTAAAACTTTATTAACAGCAAGGGTTACTCCATTTACAAACATGACCTATCTCTCGCTCACAACAACTGCCGTCTTACTACGTCACGTTCACACTATTACGTCATAATAGGGGGGTGTATGGGGTGCTAAGGAGGGGTAGTACCTCTGGTGGGGGGACACGTTGTACTCTCTAGGGGGTAGTTCTCCCACTCTTGGTCCCCACTTGACACTCAGCTCTTACCAGTGGCTCCTAGAAACTGTAGCGTGCGCAGTGGCTACACCCCGGACAACAGCTTCGACTGGCTGGCTAAACCTGGTGAGGGTAGCCGTGGGTCTCAAACCCTCGGTGACCTAGGTATGTCTACCTGTGCACGTGAAGACTGGACTCGATGGACTGAGCGGAGGAACCACTAGATTGTCAACGGTCAAGAAGGCGAGTCTCAGCAAAGTGTGGTGGAACGCTAAGGGCATGACAAGACAGACAGGACATCATGGCCATCCACTGCACCCGTCTCCATCACCAGCCGTCTCGACTCTGTCGTGCCTCTGGATCATGATGGTCTCGGGCGAGAGAGTGAGATCGACGAACTGCGCAACTCTTTCTCACTTAAATCCAAGTCACCGCGCAAGTCACTTTTTTCATCCATCCCATCCCATAACTCACCTCACCACCAAGTCCTGTGGCGACAGGCAAGCGATGAAGCGGCAGGTGTGGGTACACTGGGAGCCGTAGCCGCGACCCTGCACACAGGCGGCCCAGGGCATTGGGTCGTTCTTCACCGACACGGAGCAGAGGTGGAGTCCGGCAGCCCCCTGGGTGACTGAGCAGCCCTTTTTAGGAATGCACTGCTCACCTCCATGGCATGAGGAAGGGGCTAGAAAAGGTGCCCTAAACATTGCCTGCTCCAGCCTTCCCTAGCCAGCTTACCGCGGCTGGTGGGGACCCTATACCAGCGGTCGAAATATAAAAAAGAAATTGAGGATAGTTCCTCTCACATTGGGCGCATGGAATGTGCGCACCCTCCTGGACAGAGATGATGCAAATAGACCTCAGAGGAGAACAGCCCTGATTGGTAAAGAACTCGCCAGGTATAACATAGACATCGCAGCCCTGAGCGAGACAAGGCTTGCGGGCGAAGGTGAGCTCTGTGAAAAAGGCTCCGGCTACACATTCTTCTGTAGTGGCAGGCCCAACGAGGAGCATCGTGAAGCAGGAGTTGGCTTTGCGGTGAGGACAACCCTTGTCGGAAAAATTACTGGACTACCCAAGGGACTGAATGACAGGCTCATGACCATGAAACTTCCACTGTTAACTGGTAAGAAGCATGTCACCATCATCAGTGCATACGCCCCAACCATGACCAACACAGACGAAGTCAAGGCAAAGTTTTACGAAGAACTTCACGCACTCATTGCCGACGTTCCAAAGGAGGACAAGCTCATCTTGCTAGGTGACTTCAACGCAAGAGTTGGCAAGGACTACTGTGCCTGGGAGGGAGTACTTGGACACCATGGAGTGGGCCAATGCAACAGCAATGGCCTTCTTCTGCTTCAGACTTGTGCTGAACATGAACTGCTAATCACCAACACGATCTTCCGCCTCCCTACCCGCAATAGGACATCATGGATGCACCCCCGCTCGACGCACTGGCATCTTATTGACTATGTTATCGTTAGGAAGAGGGACAGACAGGATGTAAGAGTGACCAAGTCCATGTGCGGTGCTGAATGCTGGACAGACCACCACCTCATCCTCTCCAAGCTCAACATTCGTATTCAGCCTAAACGGCGCCCGCAAGGGAAGAAGGCCCCCAAACGGCTGAATGTTGCCAAGCTGAAGACCACCAGCGGCAAGCAGTCAATCGTGATTGCTCTGGAGGAACGCTTAAGATCCACCGCCCCGGAAAACGAGAACGTTGAGGCAGATTGGACATCGCTTAGAGAGCTGATTTACACCTCAGCTACAGAGACCCTGGGGCCCCAGACCAGAAAAAATAAGAACTGGTTTGACGAGAATTGCGAAGTCATCAAGCAGTTACTGGATGAGAAGCACCAACTCCACCAAGCTTACCTCAATAACCCAAAATCCACTTCAAGGAGAGAAGCATTCAACAACATACGTAGAATTGTACAGCAGAAACTCCGTCAGATGCAGGACGATTGGCTCAGCAAAAAAGCTGATGAGATCCAATGCTATGCAGACAGGCGTGATTATAATCACTTCTACGAAGCCTTGAGAGAAGTGTATGGCCCAACGTCCTCAGGCTCAAATCCACTTCTCAGCGAAGACGGCAACACGCTCATCTCGGACAAATGGAAGATCTTGGAGAGGTGGGCTGAACATTTTAACAACATCCTTAATCGCCCATCGGCAATCAATAAAGAAGCCATCAATCGTCTTCCCAAAGTGCCAACAAACAAGGCACTGGATGACCTACCTACCTTGCTCTAGACCCAGAAAGCAATCTGTCTACTTTCAAGTGGCAAAGCACCTGGTTCAGATGCCAGACCAGCTGAGGTATACAAGGAAGGGGGACCAGCCCTAACTGAAAGGCTCCACCAGCTATTTCTCTTGATATGGGAGCAAGAGAGGATGCCGCAGGATTTCAAAGATGCATCCATTGTACATCTTTATAAAGGAAAGGGAAATATACCGGTTTGTGACAACCACAGAGGCATATCCCTGCTTTCTATCGCAGGAAAGATCCTAGCCAGAATCCTACTAAACTGCCTCACAGCTCATCTTGACCAAGGACTCCTGCCTGAAAGTCAGTGTGGCTTCCGAAGAGAGCGAGGAACAATCGACATGATTTTTGCTGCCAGGCAACTACAAGAGAAATGCCAGGAGCAGAACTCTGACCTTTTCTCCACCTATGTTGACCTAACCAAGGCATTCGACACAGTTGGCAGAGAGGGTTTGTGGAAGATCATGGAGAAGTATGGTTGCCCAAGCAAATTCATTTCCTTGGTTCAACAATTCCACGAGGGCATGCAGGCCAGAGTCCAGGACAGAGGAGAGTCATCTGACCCTTTTCCTGTCACAAACGGTGTCAAGCAGGGATGCGTCCGGGCCCCAACGCTATTCAGCATCATGTTCTCTGCCATGCTGACAGAGGCCTTCAGAAACGAAGATGTTGGTGTTAAGCTGAGGTACCGTACGGATGGCAAACTGTTCAACCTTCGGAGGCTTCAGGCAAAAACCAAGGTCAGGACAGACACAATCAGGGACCTGCTCTTTGCAGACGATTGTGCCCTCAATGCTGCCTCAGAGGATGACATAAAACGCAGTGTTANCCTGTTCTCCAGCGCCTGCACTAACTTTGGTCTGACAATTAACACAAAGAAGACTGAAGTCCTTTATCAACCCGCGCCTGGAAAGCCTTATGTTGAGCCCATCATCACTGTCAACAACCAGAAACTCAACGCAGTGAAACGCTTCACATACCTAGGCAGCACACTGTCACAAAATGTCACCATCGATGACGAAGTGAATGTCAGAATTGCCAGGGCCAGCTCCACTTTTGGCAGGTTGTACCCGAATGTCTGGAACAGAAGAGGCATTACCATCCAGACCAAAGTGAAAGTATATAGGGCAGTTGTGCTCCCTACACTGCTTTATGCATGCGAAACATGGACCGTATATCAACGCCATGCTAAAAAGCTGAACCACTTTCACACAACAAGCCTCAGGAAGATTCTGGGCATAAAGTGGCAGGACAAAACTCCAGACACCACGGTAATAACCAGAGCTGGCCTCCCCAGCATCTTCACCCTCCTGATGCAGTCACAGCTTCGCTGGGCAGGGCACCTAACCCGAATGCCAAATGAGAGACTACTAAAGAGACTCTTCTATGGCGAGCTCCAGCATGGCCAGCGGTCCCATGGTGGACAAAAGAAACGCTTTAAAGACACATTGAAAGCGTCTCTGAAAGCGTTTGCAATAAACCCAGACACGTGGGAGGAATCTGTGTTGGACCGGTCTTCCTGGCGCCAATCCATCCATGAAGGTGCCAGGACTTGCGAGGCAAACAGGATTAACGCCGCAGAAAAGAAGAGGCAAGCCCGAAAGGCCCGTGCTGTCAACCCTCCAGGAGACAAACAACTCATCCAATGTCCCTTCTGTTCCCGAACTTTCCGTGCCAGGATCGGCCTTGTCAGCCATCTGCGCATACATAGGCAAAACAAGTCTCAGCAACCCTCGGATGACTAAAGTGGTCCTCGTCGATTCAACGGACGAACGAATAAATAATAATATGAATACGTCACACTCTTTCATACCGTGCGAACCGCACCGCACCAAACACAAGTAACAACATTGACATGTCAGGGAAAACCCAATAACTCCATAATGTTTCCCTGACATATCCCCCCTCTTCACTATAGATTTAACTCATGGAGTTAAATCTACACATGATATAAGATACACGATCTTTCAAACATTAAAAAAAATCAGGACATAGAATCATTGTTTGAAACCGCAAGCAAAACAAAACAACAAAAACAACAAAAAACATCATTAATATATTTGTCATCTTCAACAAACTGCCACAAAAAGTAATCAAATTGACAATCAATGTTAAAATGTTCACCATAAAAAAAAATCATGTTAAGCCTGGTACCTATTGGAATTCAGGACGTGTTAGCGCATTTTCGTATTATGTATCAGTACTTATGTTAGATATCAGAATTATGTAGTTATCAGATTAGATTTTAGACATATTTTTATGAATTTTCTTGTGTAATGAATATACCTGACATTTTTTTAAATTTAAAAGTCATTTCTTTACATTAAAAAAAAAATATTATTTTCTCTTTAATCCTACTACAAGTCACCACAAATGATGACGTAAAACTCTCTAAACTTTTACACATATTCTAATGACGTCAACTAAAAAAAAAAACTAATTCTTTTGCACCCTTTCGCTCCACTCTTCAATGCTTGAAGAATTATGCATTCGACTTCCGGCAATGGCGGCCGTTCCCTGCGCTAGTGTTACCTCTCGATTCGAATTATTTTTCGGTAGTTTTAACGGGGTTTTTAAACGGATCGAGTAACTGAGTGTTGATGCACAAATGGCAGGTCAGGGCATACTAAAAACATATATACATCATGGGTCTAGGACTTATGGATGCTGTGATCAAGGATGATGACGGACGGACGGACAAAACGGGTGCAATATAGATTTCGACATCTCGAAAATGCGCTAACAACCTAGCTTTATAGGCACTGTCCCCATCATGGGAACTTTTACGGAGCCCTTCTTGCTCATATAATAATTATCCTCTTATGCATCTTTGCAGTCCCCGTAGTGGGACTCTCCATGTATCTTTATAGACCCCACAGTGGGACTCTACATGTATCTTTATAGTCCCCATAGTAGGACTCTCCATGTATCTTTATAGTCCCAACATGTAACTGTAATGTCCCCATAGTGCATGGGACGGATGTGTTATGGGGATCTCCTATCCATTCATACCCACCTATATAATTCTTTATCTTACACATAAGCATTGATAATAATAATCATCAATCATCAATGTGAACATCAAATAATAAAAATTCTCATCACTTCTTTATAACCATAAATAGCATAATCATCGGAACAGTGCAATCATCATAAACATAATTCTCCTAAACTACACATTTCATCATAATCTATCTTATGGAAAACTCATCATAAGAATCTATCATCATTATTACATCTTCTTTACAAAAATTTCCTGAGATCTCCAGGAGCAAAATATCTTACATCATCAAAAAAAATGTCATGACATCAAAATCACATCTTTATTACATATAATAGCTAATAACACTGGTCATGAACCTCAGAAATACACATATCAACATAATGGCACGAGGCCACAGGGACTCCAAAATTCAAACCCAAAAATTACCATATCATAGTTATAAGGAAAAATCCCATACTCCATACACAGTTCCTATTTATTTACAGCCATTAATACATAACCTACCAACAATTATACCTTAAAAACCATAGCCATTGGTCTTGATTGTGGTATATATCTTTTGTCGCCTATCTTAAACAAAAATCGACCCTTGTTTCCATTATACAGGCTGATGTATCCTAGCGCAAGCCTACGCGGCCCTTCCCACATGGCAAAAAATATGTTGCAGTTGGTGTCAATATATCCCTGACGTCTATTAAACTTTTGACATTTCATGTGTGTGTCTTTTAATATCTCGGCGTACCAGCATTCTGCCCCCACATGGCGCAATATTTCCTTGAGGACCCCAAATATTAATAAACTCATTAGGCGTAACGAAAAAACAAGACCGTCCTCTCTTTTTCGCGTAAACCTGTCCTGTGAGTTGTCGGTCAAGGTCTTTTGATTTCTGGCCAGTCTTGACCGCACATTGTCACTGTCCATGTGTAGCTCTGTATTTGTCTTGGTGTGTTTATGGAGTTCATAAGCGTCACCCTTGTGTTGCCGTATAAAACAATGTTCCTTTGAGCACATATATTGCATTGTGAACCAACCCACTGCAGTAGTTATCATTTATTTTCTTATTTTTCTCCTTGCGGACTATCACCATTTCCGCACTCTGTACGGCATGTCTATCTCTGTATTCATCACATTCAAAATGTGTATGTTTCTCCACCTCTGTGGTTTCAATCGGCCCTGCCATTTCCTCAATAACTTCCAATTCATCTGAAACCCTCTGATTTTCGTCAACTTTTGTCTGCCAGGCTCCTATAACCCAATGATACTCATCTTTACTATATGGGTCAATTATTTCTTCCTTGTACACTTGATGATTTTGAGCCATAATTTGTTCCTTCTCATTTAGTAATTGAGACCTTTTGGCACGTTTCTGTACTTCAGCTGTATCATTCCCTTGGTTATGTGCTACCTTTATTGTTAACGCCGCATTCTCTTCTTCTTTCTGAGTCATTCTTTCTTTAATATATTCATTCTCTATCTTTATTACCTTTAGCTCCTTCTGTAATTTCTCTACAATTCCATCTTTATCAGTCAGAGTCTTATTAAGCCCTGTTATATTTTGGTTTGCATTGACTAAGTTTAACTCCATCTCTGCTAGCTTTACGTCTTTACCCTTAAAAATATTTATCAAGCCAGAATACACTTTTTCCATTGAAGTATTTTCCATTTTCAAGTTCATGTACTTTATTTCAGCTTCATTTTGTTTTATTTTGTGCTCTGTCTTCAATTACTCTAGTAAATCGTCCCTTTCAGCTAAGGCTTTACTCAGATCTGCTGTTTTTGTGTTCGCAATATTTATATTTGTATAACTTTCTATCAGTTTTTCATCTTTAATTTTGATTATATTTATGAAACTAGACAACTCTTTTTCCATTGAGTCAATTTTCAATTTTAAGCTACACTACCTCAACTTCCTTTTCATCTAATTTTCTTTTGTGGTCACTCTTTAATTTTTCTAATAACTCATCTTTTTCATTAGTTATTTTGAGTAAGTAAGCTTTTTATTTATTAGCTTGAGCTAACAGGCTGTGCTTTTCGACTATTACCATTATTAATCCATCTTTAGCTTCCTTTAGCTCTGTTTTGTAATTCTCGGCTTCCATTTCCACCTCTGTAAGTCTATATTGAACACTATCCAATTTTGCATGTAAATCATTTACTGTAATTTTCTGTCCCGCGATTTCCTTGTCTTTGTCGAACAATGATATTCTTAACCTGTCAACGAGGCTAAGTTTGTCTGCCAATTCCCAGTTTAACCCATCTATTTCTTTATTATTTTCGGCAGCACGGTTTTTAAGAAACATAATTTCCTTTTCTTTCTTCTCAGATTCTTCATCTTTCCTTGAGTACTGTTTTTGTAACAACTCTATTTCTTTCTCATTTTCGGCATCACGGTTTCTAAGGAACATCATTTCTTTTTCATTCCTCTCAGATACTTCCTCTTTCCTTGTATAATGTTTTCTGTTCTCAAGAACCTTCTCACGACATTAACTAATTGTTTTACTGTTGTACTTTTAACCACCCTGGATCATGTTTTCCTTTTTATACTTGATGACGTTAACCGGCTTCTTGGGATTTTCGTATCTGTAATACTCAAACTGTCAAGATTGCGGGTCCGCCTCCTTATAAACTTCCTCCATCAGATACGGATCTTCACAATAAATGCTGGCTAATCCATAGAGTTCTTCACCCTTCCTATCGTTGTCAAAGGGCTGGGCACATAGCACGCTATTGTCCCAATACAAGGGAGGGCGGCAATACGAGTGCAAAGAGAGTGGCGACGACGCGTGTTCTTGAGCGTAAACGGTCAAAGGGCAAATGCCTGTGTGATAAGAGCCTACATGCATCTGTTGGAGGAGAAAATGTTGGCCAACCAGTGGATGCCAGAGATGAAAAGTTACCAAGAGGTGGCGACTACAAAGAAACTGGAGCAAGAAAGTTGGTGATTGTAGAAGGGTTCGTAGAATCAAATAAAGTTGAAGTATTGAGAGATACAGGAAGTGAAGTAGTGGTGGTCAAAAGAAAGTATGTGAGAGATGACCAATTAACTGGCGAAATATAGCTAATCAGAATGTTAGATACCAGGGTTATCAGAAAAGAAAAGGCGATGATAAACATAACGACACCATACCTGAGTGGAAGGGTGGAGGCGGTAAGTGTGGAAAATTCTATAGTGGACTTGATTGTGGGTAATGTGTGTGGAGCAAGGACCGATGAAAACATGGACAGGGTGGCGATAGTGACAACGCGAGCTCAAAGAAAAAGAGAATGTTCTTCTGCCCAAAGTAGTATCGCCAGGGATTGTTAGCTAACGTTTATAGAGGCGGCGGGTTTCGGGAAATCGCACGCACGAGTCGACCCGCGTGAACTCACGCGAGGAATGTTTCTATTTTTGCTTTGCAGGTGTTTATAGAGGACGCGGGTGTCTCGAGGCGACAATTTTGCCGACCGGCGCGGGTATTTACCAGAACTAGTTGCTAGTTCTTGTTCCGCGTTGCCGCGACGAAAAGCATAGAAGGAATTCATAAAACTTTGACAGAAAAATTAAATGTAGTAAAAAAAAAGGGCTCAAGTAATATATTATTTTAAGGACCTTTTCAAAAACACTGGATTTGTCTTTCCATATGTTATAGAAGTGGAGTTATGAATTTTTTTGTCAATTTTTTTGCCCCTTATCGACCTATTACTTATTATATAGGTTATAGCCTATAACCTATATAATTTATTCCAAAACTTTTGACCAAATTTCAAAACTCTGCACCCTTTCCCTCACAACTTATTTAATTTTAGAGATATGGGTAAGAACAATTCAGGAAACATTTACGATCCAATATACAAAACAATGAATAAGAAATGTTTAAAAGAAATCAAGGTTTTGAAATTTTAAATAAATATATATGAAGGGATGTTGTAAAAAAATCATATTGAATTTTTTTTTTTTATACAAATCCGTTAAAACATGTGCATGCTTGTATTGTAATTGAATGCTTGGTACAATTAAACCAATAACTGCATTTAAATGTTTAAAGGGTAAGTATTTGAATTAAAAAATAAATTTAAAACGAATTGTTAAAAATTATTTGTTAAAATATATCACACCGACGAGGTCTGATTACTAAAATATGAAATTAAAATTAAATTCAACAAGTATTTGTCAATGAAAATGTCAGTACCTTATTTAAAGATAATAAAAGAACATTTTTCTGAGTGAAT
>MUZC01003241.1:187791-227941 GCA_002072015.1 Radix auricularia
TTATGACTAAAACTGTAGAGTTTTCTATTGGTGCAAGTTTGTGTGTGTGGGGGGAGGGGCTATGTGCGTATGTGCGTGATTTGGTTATTTCTATGTCTGCTAATGTTGCGCCTCTAACATGACAACCAGTATTTAAAAAATTATATATAAAAACAAAATAATAATAATTGTCTACGGTGTAGATAGAAAAGGGTTGAAACGTTCGGGGTCGAAACGTCCCTTTGCGGAATTGTCAGGGATCGAATCACCCCGGGGTCGAACCTTCTATGGTCGAACCGACCGGAGTCAAAACGACCGGGGACAAAACGTCCTGTGGTCAAACTGCCAGGGTCGAACCATCCGGGGTCGAATCGTCCAAGGTCGAAGTGTCCAACCACCAAATAGAAAATACTATTTGCATAACTAAACTAAAGTATCTGGCGCAAAAAAAAATCCTATTCATTTCATGCTTAGCCTAGAAATAGAAATAATGTTTTGGAAATGAAAAAAGTAATCTTAACACATGTATTTTACTCTAAGACCTAACGAATTATGAAAAATCCATTTAAAAAATTGGGTACATTTCTCCGACAATGCGGTTGCATGACATACGCTTCGGGTAAAAACTGTTCTTTAAGGGGTAAATATATTAAGTGTAAAGAAATATCACGGATTTTACGACTTATACATAGGATCAAGCATAAGGAAGTCCGTGTTATGTCGAAAAGCACACTGACAACAATTCATTTTGTGCCAAGCTGTTTTGAGTTTATTAGATTAACAATATACAACGGGAATAAAGATTTATATAAAGTGAATTGTTACCATTAAAAAAAAATGTGCGGGATTATATAATGATTGACATAACATTTATAAGGAGATAAATTTCTCATCATTTTCTTAAAAAGCAGAAATGTTCTTATGTTTTTATTTACGTTAAAGGAACATGTGCCTTGATAACAAATTAACCATATTTTCCTATCTTCCCAAGCCAAAATATTCACAAATAATATCTGGCTAAAAATATCCTATTCGTCTTGAACTAATTTCATGGTTATACTATAAATGAAATGTGTGTTTTCTAAGAACCAAAGGAATCATGAGGAAAGATATTGTTTTCGTGTTTTGATTCACGTGAAAAGAGAGTGAGCATTTCCCGTTAGATTTTTTAAACTGTTAACATTTGTTATTCTGGTAGAGTATATTGTATGCGTTATTAAAGGGGTTCAACCATTGTGAAAGAAAGCCATCAATTGATCTGAATGGAAGGATGCAGTTGAGCAGGCCAGGGCCCTACATGGGCTGTAGCTGGAAGCATGATGTGGAGCAAAGCAGGGCCCTACATGGGCTGTAGAGCCAAGGATTTTAATGATGATGCTATATTAAAGCAGCAATACCAAAATTGATGGCTAATATTTAAATTAATAATATATTTATTTTTCTCGACACACATATTGTTGTTTTTATTAAGAAGGGGTTTGATTTGTCAAAACCCTAATTTCCAGATCCGTTTATATTAATTTTTAAGGAGAATTTCAGACCCAAAACTAAATAAAGTTACTCTTATTGTGCCTACCCCGTAGCATAGCACGGGTATTTTGCTCGTTATATTATATTTCCCTACACAATCCAGTAAATCTAAAATAAAAGGATAATAATGTCTTGATCATTATTAATCACAAGGTTATTACCTACTTGGTCTTAGTTTTAGACAAAAGACAAGACTATTACTAATAGTTTTCTTAATTTAAATTAATAGTTTATAGTTATAGTATTTGAATGTGATAGTAATCTTGTATAGTATAGTTATAACTATAGACTATAACTGAATAATTGTAAGTGTATTATAGTAATAGTACATGTATAGTGTAATTAAAAATATATAATTAATTAGTACTATATTACTAGTCCACAACCAAATAAAATCTAAGAAAAATGTAACAAAATTAGTGAATTACTGACATCTTTCTATAACTTATTTAGTTCTGCCCAAATAACAATAAAAAGTCATCAATAACAGAAGCCATTTTTCTTCTGTTTGCTATCGCAAGGAGAGACTGGATTGCATGTGAATTGTTTTTTGGCTCGCCTGGCATTTTCCCGCTTTTACTATAAACACCAACTGCGCGAGGGATTAGGCGCGGTTTTCTGGCGCGAATAATCAGATCACGGCAACCCGCCTACCCGCCGCCTCTATAAACGTACCCTTACAGGGAAGGAGTCGGGCCCATTCGCTCGGCTGGAGATAGACTTATTCGATGCAGTGGGCCACATCGATGGTCCGCCGACAGAGAGTGTGGTGAGAAGAAGGTAAATTGTGGGTGTCAAAATCGGAGGAGTAGAAACGTCAGCATGAGTGGAGGAGTTTATAACAAGTGTGGTAGGCCCGGTCATTGGCCAGAGACTGTCGCAGCAGCCAAGGCGGTGGTGTGGGAAGCTTTAGCGGGCGAGATCATGGTGGTGCTCGCATAGACTTTAGAAATAGTAGAGGAGCCGGTGATGATAAATTCTACAAATGTAACAGACCTTGTCATTTTGCCATAGACTGTGAAAGGGGCATTGATTCAAGTGCTCGTTGTAACTGCAACAGCCCTGTGCATGTTTAGCGTGACCATCCTGAAGTACTTTAACACGGCTCGTTTTGCTGGGACAAGGATTCTGAGAATAGTGCCTTTCCTGTTTAGAGTCACGTTCTTACATGTGCACAGTCATCCCTGGATTAATTTAAATTCTATGTATTGAGACATTGACTCAAAAGAATATTAATATTACGTTCAGGTTGATTTTTGTGTTATTACTCTGTTAATATAATATTTTGAGTTGTTATAAGTCATAAATTATTGGGTTTGAAATGTATAATGATTTGTATGTAAATGCTTTGTCGATATATTGGAGAGCAATATTAATAGTTACTGTATTTAAGACGAAATGGTAGTAGTGTTCAGGGATATTTGAAAGTATATGTCCATACAATATGTTAAGAAGTAATCATTGTAATGAGTAAAGTTGAAAATTGGTCATATGAGATTATGGAAATTTGTCGACCACGAAAAATTTCTGGAAAGGGGGGCATATGTCACAAATGACCAATTTGCCCTTGTAACTGGTTGAATGACCAATTTGCCCTTGTAACTGGTTGTTGTGAGTTGCGCACGGTGGTGTGTTTGATGTTTGCTTTTGTGGTATTTAAAGTTATTGGTTAGTGGTGCGAAAGCGTGCAACTTGATTGTGTGGTTGACGTCATTTGTATATGTGTAGAAATTGAGAGAGTGTGGTGTGTTCGTAGATGTAAAAAGGAGGAAACGCCATTAAAGTTGTTTCTTTATTTCAAGCAGTGTCTTTATTCTTGTAAACGGTAATTGTATGAATCTTGGAGCAAGCAGTCAAGATATAAGTATAAGGACGCTTGTGACACAAGAAGCAATTCACGTCTGATCTTGAACGTCCTTCAGCCACATTTTGCCTTGCACCAGAGCCATGAGCAAAGCTTCTCTTCCTTGCCTCCAGGAACTATTCTGCAACTCTAGCTCTTTCCTCCAGGCTGTAAACACTTCGCTCTTTTAAATGTATAGACAGATCCTCAGGACACACTTCTATGAATTGTTCATTTACAATGAGGTCTATAAGACCGTCAAATGTTCTGTCTATTCCCGATAGGCCAATCCATTTCCACAAATAGCCCTTGATTCTTCCTATAAAGATGGATGGTGACTCATCTCCCCGAGGCCTGCATTTCTAAATAGATCTCGATACCCCTCCTCTGTCAGATTGTACCTTTTTAGGAGCACTTCTTTCACCTTTATATACACCAATGCGTCCTCGTAAGGCATTCTGGAGTACGCCTCGAGGGCTCAACCCGACAAAAACGCACCCAATGACAGCGCCCAGTCGCTTTCCGGCCATTTACTGGTTCAAGCGAAAGTTTCGAACCTTGTAATGTATCCATCAAGCTGATCAACACCATCCATAAATGGTGGAAGCTTGGGCTGCCTGGGCTTGTTATCTGTCCCATTCGTATTCCCTCCATTGGCAGCCTCCAATCTCTTGACCTCTAACATGGCTGCTCTCTCGGCCGCTTTATCCACCATTTCTCTCTCGGCCGCCTTATCCGCCCTCTCACCTTCCGTCTCAGTCGCCTCTCTCTCGGCCGCCCTATCCGCCATCTCTCTCTCTCATAATCTCTCGCTCCCTGTACCTCTCTCTCTATGTACTCTCTCCTTTCTTCACCTCTCAGTTGAAGGGCATCCACCAGTGCTAATATCTCCTCCAGAGTATTGACTGGAATTATCGTTGTTTCAGCAGTGTATATGTATTCCGTGTAATCCCGGACTGAGCACCCAGAAATGTCACAAGCGTCCTAATACTTATATCTTGACTGCCTGCTCCAAGATTCATACAAATACCGTTTACAAGAATAAAGACACTGCTTGAAATAAAGAAACAACTTTTATGGCGTTTCCTCCTTTTTACATCCACGAACACACCACACTCCTTCCCTTTCTACACATATACCAATGACGTCAACAACACAATCACTTTGCACGCTTTCGCACCACTAACCAATAATCTTAAATACCACAAAAGCAAACATCAAACACACCACCGTGCGCAACTCACAACAACCAGTTACAAGGGCAAATTGGTCATCTGTGACAATCGTCACGATCATAGTCTTCCGTCTTATCCATAGCCCTTCTAAGTCTTTATGCCTCTAACGCTGCCTGTCTCTTTTCGTATTGTCTCAGTTTCTGTTCATCTTTTTTCTTTCGCTGTCTCTGTCTCTCTTCATTTTGTCTCAGAGATTCTTCAGCGTCTTTTCCCCACTTTAACCTAACTTCTTAAATTGTTGTTACCCACCATCTATCTATCCCTGCCATTATTTTATGCAACTTGTATTTACAAATTTGTATTATAGAAAAACAGAAAAGATTATTATACCACAATCACTTCTTACAATGTCTAACATAAATACTTACGTATCTTTCTTGATCTATGAACCATATATACACTTCCAAATTATTGTCCATAATAAAATCCTCATACGAAAGTGTTCAAACCAAAGCCAAGGAACCAAACAACACGGTTCAATAGCTCGATGAATGGATACCTGGTCCCAGAACTGGCCCACGTTTCGATAACTCTAGGATCACTACGGTTACCGGCTACACACTGGATGTGTACAGAACTGTACAACGTTGTGATGAATCACAGACCACTGCGATTGCAAAGGGGATGTGTACAAACTGTCCCCGTTACGATGACTCAAAGACCACCGAGATTGCACACGGGATGTGTACAGGACTGGCCGACGTTGCGATGACTCACAGACCACTGAGATTGCACACTGGATGTGTACATAAGTGTTCACGTTGCGATGACTCAAATACCACTGAGATTGCACACGGGATATGTACAGGACTGGCCGACGTTGCGATGACTCACAGACCACTGAAATTGCACACGGGATGTGTACAGGATTTGTCGACGTTGCGATGACTCATAGACCCTTGAGATTGCACATGGGATGTGTACAGGACTGGCCGACGTTGCAAAGACTCACATACCACTGAGATTGCACACTGGATGTGTACATAACTCTACACGATGCGATGATTCACATGAACCGCCACCGAAGGCACGCTCGTCACTGACCACGGTGAAGCGAATACACTACTAACCTTGTTGGAAGTAGAAGGACTTCTGGTGTAAACCGGATACCTGAGTTTTTTTCCTGCCTTTGACCACAAATAATCCCAGACGGTAGCCCCCAATGTTACGTCGTTGTCTGGGTTATTTGTTATGATCAAAAAGACAGGTCAACTCAAGGTTTAACACCAACACTCTTGAACATTTATAACTTTATTAACAGCAAAGATTAATCTATTTACAAACACGACCTATCTCTCGCTGACAACAACTGCCGTCTTACTACGTCACGTTCACACTATTACGTCATAGTCTTTCATACCGTGCGCACCGCACCGCACCAATCACAAATAACAACATTGACATGTCAGGGAAAACCTAATAACTCCATAATGTTTCCCTGACAGCAATGAATTAAGTATAGTATATTGTGGACAAGCATAACTGATTATTTAATGCATTAGTCAGATTTTAAAATATTTTTTGACTTGTAAAAACAATGTTCATTGTGCATTTTATGTTTAATAGTTCTAGCTATAAATAGACTGGAAAAATAGAAATTGTATTGGTTACACAGCTGAAGCGTGACAATTAATGAACGCCTCTGTAATGTTAATCTTTTGATGTGAGTGTTAAAGACGTTATTTTCAAATTGCTGTGTAATTGTGTTGTTATGACCCAAAAATGTTTTTTGGCAAAACATTTTTTTTGAAGGAGGGGTGAATGTCACGTGACTAAAGTGCGGTGGTGTGTCATGGTTAAAAGGAGGCCATAAAAAGGTCACGAGTGTGTGGTCACGAGAAGGACACGGAGAGAGAACACGAGGACATGACTCGAGCAGTTGTTAGAAGTTGAGAGACAGAGATGAAGCTAGTGGAAGCAAAATGAACATTGTTGTATATTGTAAAATAAGTGTACAGATTTTTTATTGAACTATTAAAGAACATATTTCCTGGATTTAACTATTAAAGTGAATTATCGTGTGAGAGCAGAGACTGTTTAATAAGCCCACAAAGAAACGCAAAATGGGGTCAATCAAGAGGAAGTGGTCCCCCAGTTACATTGAATGGTGTCAGAACCGACAATCCCGTGACTTTTTCCCTTTTATTAGTATAGATATATATGTTGTATGTACTTAATTACGTATTAAATATTCTGTCTGTTTTGGACATAGGTTCAATGTGCAGTTATTTGTGTCTAAGTAATGTAATTTTAGTGGCTAGCGCAATACGTAATTATAAAAACAGTATTATAAAGAAAAAGTAATCCAAAAAAGTCATATTGTTGTATCCATCGGTGTTATGTTTGCATATGAAGTATCTTTAATAGTATTTTTTATAAGTGTTTACCATGTGTGTCCGTTTTCATTAGTTTTCTTTGCACTACCAATGTGTAAGTCGGCGGCGTATTCTGCGCCGAGGATCGTATCTAATTATTTTTACTATTTTCATAATCTTTTGCCAAATCTTTTGCCTTAATAACCCTGATTGAGACTCCAGGTATGCTTTTACTAAAAATCTAACTGAAAAACTTTGCTTTTGCCTCTTTTTCATATTGTTTTGAAAATGTAACCATTTCTTGTCATTCCACACAATGCAATTATAACTGATCTTTATTTTGTAATAGATTACAGCACTTTCACTTTCACAAAATTACAGGTTTGATAACGCTTTCGTTTTTTTTTTTTTTTCAATCGTAAAAACGTTGTTCTCGGCATTTTGTGTCCCGGAGAAGTATAAAATAGAATATACACAAACTACTTGTGAAAGAAGACAATACATTTGAGCTTTATTAATCAACTAATACTACAGCAGACGTTTCGGCTAATGCCTTCATTAGTACAATAATATGAAATTCGTACTTTTATAAGTGTTAAAACATATTATATCATAAAATGTTAATGTACAATAAAAAGGAAGGGAAAACAAAAACAAACAAAGACAGATGATAAAGGAAAAAAGAGGAAGTATGCAGCGTTAATGATTTTCTACAATTTATTTTTTAACTTCAACAGTTATCTCAACATTTTGTCTCTTTCCTTGGCTCCTATCATTAACTTTTTTTGGAAATACATGTTTAATGAATTTACTTAAAATTTACTAGTTATTAACGTATCTTTAATTTTATTGTAGCAACTAAAGCACTTAACAAACGTGAGAGTTGGGATAGGACCTAGTGTTATTATTTTTCCTTGTTACGCATTAGCTTTTTTAAGTGTCACTTTTTTCCACATACAATTCCTATCACCCATGTGTGTCGTGTTCCAAACAAAAAGTCGTAAACCAAACGAAATGTTTCATGTCGAAACAGGACGTATACCAAGATAGGGGCAGTCCTTAAATGACATCAAGCACTTAGGGGGGAAGGGGTTACAAATTTGTGACGATATAGGACGACGGGGAGTCGGTTTGAAGAAATTAGCCGTCACATCTAAAAAAAATCATGTTAAGCCTGGTCCCTATTGGAACTCAGGACGTGTTAGCGCATTTTCGTATTATGTATCAGTACTTATGTTAGATATCAGCATTATGTAGTTATCAGTAATTGTGTTTAGATTTTAGACATATTTTTATGAATTTTCTTGTGTAATGAATATACCTGACATTTTTTAAATTTAAAAGTCATTTCTTTACATTTTAAAAAAATTTATTTTCTCTTTAATATAACGACAAGTCACCACAAATGATGACGTAAAACTCTCTAAACTTTTACACATATTCTAATGACGTCAACTAAAAAAAAACAAATTCTTTTGCACGCTTTCGCACCACTCTTCAATGCTTGAAAAACTATGTATTCGACTTCCGGCAATGGCGGCCGTTCCCTGCGCTAGTGTTACCTCTCGATTCGAAATATTTTTTGGTAGTTTTAACTGGGTTTTTTAACGGATCGAGTAACTGAGTGTTGATGCACAAATGGCAGGTCAGACATACAAAAAACATATATACATCATGGGTCTAGGACTTATGGATGCTGTGATCAAGGGTGATGACGGACGGACGGACAAAACGGGTGCAATAGCGAATTCGACTTCTCGAAAATGCGCTAAAAACGTGCATCTTTCAAATAAAATTTCCAGTGAACTAATTCATTGCCCGAAATTTATTTAATGACGTTTTCAATGGCTTCAAACGTCCATCTGTCAAAGTTCTGACAGACTACAAGTTATTTTTATACAACGTTTCCCTCTGAACATGAAACAAAAAATAAAACACACACACACACACATACAAAAAAAGATGTTGGTTCTTTGAAGGCATCAATGACAGGAAGTTAACGAGTCTATGAATTACGCCATCAATATATACCGTATAAACTCATTCTAAAAACGACCTATTTTGAACAAAATCTAGGGGTAAAGTTTGGGGAGGGGGTATGTCTTTCGAGCGGATCATAGGGGATTTCTGAAAGTTCATTGAATATTTGTATTGTTATTGTTGATCATCAAAGTCCTTTTCTAAATTCTACAAGATTTGACTGCTCTACCAGAAGTTATAAAATAATATTAAACATCAGCAACTACCTTATTTAAGAATTGACTTATTTCATTGTACGCGCTTTCGCCACTTTTTACACACACCCATAAACAAATAATACATTTTAAATTTAAAAGGGTTACTCGGTACCTCTTTCCTAACAAATAGAAAAATAGATACGTAGTACAAAGTAACCAATTTAGTTTGTATTTTTAAAAAAATTTACCATTTTGTTTACGCTTTCTTATTATTTTTTGGAGGTTGGCTTCAATGTTCCCTTTAAACTTCATTTTTTCGCGGACAATTAGACATCTGACTGATGCCATGCAGCAGTTTAGAATTACCGCACATAGAATTTGATAAAGTATTGCAAAAAATGAAATGGATGATGCGCAACTTTACACAAGAGTTTTTTTTTCTCTTTGCACACCAGCTAACCTTAAAGAGAACATTGTTCGGCTTGCGAGCGGATTACGCACTTTTAATTCTAAACTCTTCTTATTGAGAGGGATCGACTTAAGAACCAACAGACTATCGAAAGAGTATATACGGTAGTCACCAGTTGAGATGAGCCAATGTTTTTTAAATTAAACAAAAAATCAAATTTCTCTTTCTTAGATTCCCTTCTCCACTCCTATCGCGAACGTGTTTAAAATGTTTTTTAAAGTAAATATTAGCCTTTCAAAGATATATTACTGTCATAAAAAATATGAGCATTTTTTTATGATTATTATTTTTTTTTTTTGCGGTTGAAATTAATTTGAGCTTTATTTAATGTGTTTAAAGTTAAAGGTTTGGTTTGTAAATGGTTGGTGGTGAAATAACTTTTACCACCCACCCACAGGTCTTGACGCGCCTTGAAGTAAAAATTTAACAAACTTGACCCCATTCCCTTGTTTTCTTGTGTAGCCTTAGCATAAAAACTGATTTCCATTATCTGTACAAAGTTGTCAGGATTTAAAGATTACCAATTACAATTTTACCTTTAATCAGCGTGGTTGCGTTACCGTACAATTCGCTGGCCTATGCCACGCAAAGGATTAGAATAACCACAGAGCAAATTATGTAGTATTGCACAAAAAATGGCTGTTGTGTAATTTAGATCAATACTTTTTTCGGTTCCTGCTAATCAGGAATACGGTCATTTTTACAAATCTTTCTCCGGCTTCAACTCCGACAGAATTTCGCTCCATCAATTTGGAAAATCCGGCTGGCCATAGGGCCTTAAAGTATGTTTATATAATGGTCCGGCAAATCCATAATAAGGTCATTTTTACGAAACCGACCCGACTCCGGCCGTATTTCACTTAATAAATATGTCCGAATCTGACTCCATACGGATTTTTAAAAAAATGAATCCAGTAGACCCATAGTTACGATATTAAATAGATTGCAGACTTACAATAAATGCATTTTAAAAGGTCAAAAAAGAAATTGGAAACATATTTGTTTTCAGTTAGTAAATACGGATTTTAAAGAAAGTGTTTGACGTAATATTGAAGAAAAAAAAAGGGGGCGGGGTTCTAAGATTATGTGAGGAAGTGTGACGAGGGGAGGGAGAGTAAGCATTCGGCCACAATTGCGTGACGTTATTTATTGACGGGTCCTTACACTTATACCAATACAGATGTATCACGTGTTACCGCTGTATTTGTTTAGTTTGAGCGTTAAAAACTTAAAAATCACTAAATAATTTAACCTGAATATTATCGAAAGCTCGTGACGTAAAATAAAACAAGTTATGTGCTATGGAACACGTACTACTTAAAGTATATGAGACTATTTTTTTTTTTAAATTGCGTAAAAAAATTTAATTGAGTGTGCGCTGTCAGAATTTTACTACATTTACGGTATCTAAAAAAACCAAAGACTGGAGCTTTTAAATTCTAAGCAACAAGGGACGAATGAATAACAAGGCATACACAAAAAAATAACATAAATTTATTAAAGTAAAACGTGTGCTAATTCTTTGATAACTCAGTGAATAATACATTTTTATAGACAAGTGGTTCTCAAAAAATAAATAATTGAACATGGTTTAAAATGGTCTATGAACATACTCTGAGTATTCCTTGGCGAAACAACAGTATTTGAGTTTAAAATTGAAGAGTTATTTACAGATATCATCGCTTAACTCTACTTCACAATTTGGCTTCATTATTTTACATTCTGTTCTACACTAATTGGATAAGTTCTATAATTATATGAAATTGAATTAACTTGATATACAAATGAATATATTAAAGATCTTTAAATAAATATATTTCCACAGCCAACCACTTCAATTGAACATTCTTTAAAGTACTGTTCATTGATTTATGTACTTCATCACAGCCACGACCGCGACGCCGATGATGGCAACGAAAGCTGCCGCTCCTATGGCGATGCCGATAATACTCCCTGTTGATAGTCCACTTCCTTCAATCACGTCTCGTTTGTTGCCACAGTCGTCGGTTTCGTTACACTTGATGCTGACGTCTGTAAAAATTATAATAAATGATCCAATTTTTAAGTACAAGTTTTCTTTAAAAGCTTCAAAATATATGAGAGAATTTAAAGTGTGAAATGTATATAACAAATAGAATTGAGATATTTCAGCATGATTTTTAAAAACCATTGAAACAAATATTATGGGTATGCTTTAGTATTTCTATATTCATTATAATACACCATATAGTTTTTATCAAAAATAAAAAATGTATTTTGAAGAAAAACAGAATTTTGCATATCTGCTACATCATGCAGTGAAGTCTTATTTTATTGTGAAATATTAGGATTGGTATTGTCATTGAAATCTATGAACTATCAATGTCTTTCAAATAAAATCACTGTCATACAGTTTATTGCATCAAATCAGTTACAAATCAGCAGGCCAATAGAATCACACATTGAGTAAGCGTACAATGGATGTGTTAAAAAAAATTTACAATATTTTGTCTCAGTTATTATAGATTGATATTGAGTGGCTTATTTACATCTGACTGGAAAATAAATTTAATTCATTTAATAGTCAATAAAATAATGCACATTCCTCCTCAGTTAATGTATTCTTTCTACCTCTGTTTGACATAGCCATAGCGGAAAATATATAGACAAGCGTATATTTATTTATTTTATAAATATAATTATAAGAGTATAGTACAATATACAATACAAATATTATAGATTAGCCACTGATTATTATGACTAATTTTAGCATTAGTCATGGTAACAAACAAATAGATGTAGTAAAATGTGCGTTTTTATTAAAAAAAATAAATATCATTAACTTTTCCAAACAATAATATATTAGATACACACAGAATACTTGAAACATGAAATTCTACGAATAATACTAATATTACTAATAACAACATTATAAGAAGGTGAGGATGCATGATGTTGCAGTTTTGCAACACTATGCAATTAAGGGTTAAAAATCCTTATCGATCATGATATATTGCGAAAATGTATATGTAACCGAGTGTTGGTTTAACATTGAATATTACAATAGAATAAAGTGTGAACACGAGCAGGCTGACTGATCTGCGCTGCGGGGCTAGACGGAGTAGACTTGTCTCTCTTTCAGCGTCACCATCCACCGGAGTGCCTCTTTATCTTGTTTGGTGCATAATTATGGGATCATCCTCTTCACTGTGACTCTCGATCAGTGTATCAGTGCGAATGCATCTAATCTTGGTGTCATGTCACAGAGTGACAATTCGGCCAGCAGACGTTCCTTCCGCTTCACCATTTGTTCAAGCTTCTCCCCCACCCCCGGCCAGCGGCAGTAGTTTATAACAAATATGTATGTGTAAATTTTATTTAATGTCACGCCTTTAGATGTGACGTCACATTTCTTAAATGCAACCCCCCTTGTAACACATCTTCGCCCCCATCCCCCGCTCTTCAGTTTCGTGGCGTCAAGTATGGACGGCTCCTAAAAAGGGCTGCAAATCGTAGACTGCCTCGGGCGGCAAATGTTCTAGCTACGCCACTGCTTCTTTCTTTTCGACTACTTCGGGGTGTCTAAAGTAAGGCACTAGCCAACAAGGCCCGTACTTAATGTATATTTTTTGCCTCATCTTAAAAAATAATTGAAAGTTGTATAACTTTTGTAAATACCATATATAACCGATCTAAATACAAACTTTATTGGACAAAATCTATGAAAACATTAAAGGGGGGGGGGAAGGTCAGCTTATGAGTTGGTCCTATGTTATTTCTCAATATATATTGAATATCGGCGTTGTGCGGGTGTAAATTCGGGGAGGGAAGGTATCTTTTCTCTCGGGCTTGTGTCAGTAATTAAAAGAAATATGGATTTCTTTCGTATTAAACATCAAATACGAATCTCTTTTCTGTAAAGCCCTTCGGCCAGTAATGCCATGATTGTATCAAGCTAAAAATTTGAATATAGCCTTGTGTCACAAAAAAAGCAATGCATTAAAATTTCACATCTTTAAAATATGCCGTAGTAAAATAAATGTGTTGTTTATTTCTATGTAGCTTGTGTTGTTCATTGCTATTGTTAATATCTCACATTAGGTTATTTCCAGCCTTCTATGTAACTTAGGTTAGTTGGGCGTTGCCTATTATACTGAAAACAATCAACACCTTCAATTATGTCATACTGTCTAGAAGGGGTGGCTTCTACATGGCTCGACAGTCGAGTAAAGTCATTGATCAGACCACGACCTGAGTCTGACAACTCCTGGCATGGAATGCCGAAGCAATATGTTAGCTGTTAGGTGCTAGTCACATATGAGTACCCTTTCCTCGGGAGAACAACATAGTTGGAGGCATTTTCAACCTAGTATCCTTGACGCATAGGAGGCTGCTTCTTAGCTTTTACGTCGCTTAGGGGGCCCCAGAGATGAGGGGGTTTTCCGGCAAGCAACATGAATAGCGCAGGCTCGGGACTGCTGACTTTCTTTCACTTATAGGATGTCTATACATGATACAGATATAAGGCATTTAAAGTCAAAAACTTTATTTTCACAGGTTGTTTAATTATTCTTTTCTCTTCTAAAGGAAGTAGGGGGGGGGGGGGGTTAAGCTATGAACGAACGTATTTCATTATGTATAAATTTCTAATAATCGTTAAAACTAAATTGAGGAATAATATCTTTAACATATAACATTATTATTTTAATAAACTGATCTACTTTATACTTTGATAATATATTGAGAACAATTGCAGTACATTAAAAAAAATAAATTATCATTC
Source organism: Radix auricularia (assembly GCA_002072015.1). Taxonomy (NCBI): domain Eukaryota; kingdom Metazoa; phylum Mollusca; class Gastropoda; family Lymnaeidae; genus Radix; species Radix auricularia. Next base: position 202,102 of record MUZC01003241.1, read on the forward strand.
ATTGTGGGGCTAGGACCCTAATCAATTTTGTTCCTTTAGTATGATTATTAAATATTTCTCCTATCTGTTTCATATGAAACTTTGTCTTGTTCACACTTTCACGGGCGTTTCTTGCTTAACTGTTTTTAAAATGTACGAAATATTGTTTTTAAAAATGTTTCCTTTATACTGAGTAAAACGTTTGGTTAATAAGATCTATTCTTTTGCTCAGTAGCGAACACATGAAGAAGTTTTGTATATTTCTCATTTTATCACAAAAAAAAGCATGAAGGGACCCGGGCACATTATTTGCAAGATGATACGTTCAAGACACAATGAAACACTTTAGAATCAATTTCATAATACAAACATTTATTTATATTTATTTATATTTTGTACACACTAATAGAAGTGGTACGCTTCAATTATTTTAATACACTTAATATATTTAACTAGGAGGCTAGGACATGTTAAAAGAATGAGCCCCGGCCGAGTCCCGTAGGACCTCCTATAAGGTGAAGTTGATTCAGGAAAGAGGAAAACAGGTCGCCCACGCTGGCAATTTAAAGATGTCTGCCAAAGGGACATGAAAGCAGCCAAAATACATACACGTGACTGGGGGTGTAAGGCAGAAGATCGATCTACGTGGCGCACAGTTGTCAAAGAGGGCGTCATAGTAGCCGAGGATCGAAGAATGGAGGAGGCTGTAGAAAGAAGATCTATGAGAAATGCCAAAACATTTGGAAGCACAGAACTCTTGTGTCACTCAAGGATAGGACTGCACAGCCAATCGAGAAAATGAAACCCAATGCAACGGTTATGCACCTTCGTCTCGCGAGCCGGAAGGATGCCTATTTTTTTTCTTAAAACGACATTCTGTGTAAGAAGTCAATTTTAAGAGAAAAAAAGATTCATTTGAATTTAGTTCCCTTATCGACATATTTCACAGGATTGTTAAAAATTGAATGGTAAATAATATCTTTAACATATACGGAAAAATACTTTTAATGCCCACAACCTTGATGGAGTTAATATTAAAAGTTTAGCGCCGTAAAGTATTTGAATATGGGGCTACCATGGTTCTGCATACAATATTTGGTTAGGATTCATTCATTAACTCAGTATCAAAGTCATCAACTAAAGTTTATATTACTCATATTTACAATAAACGTTGTTATGTGCCAATTCAGTGCAAGATATTATGTCCAAAACACATGTTAATTTAAATCTGTGTCATAAAGAATACGTTTGTCATCATTTGTCAAGAACGTTAAGAATTTAAAGGGGAACAAAATCTAAAACGTTTATAAAAAAAGACATTTTAGAGCTCCTGTCCTGAAAAAAATGACGATTAAGAGTTTATAGCCCTATTTCATTTTAATAATTGTTATCAAGTTTTTATACCTAACTTGGTTACGAACTATCAATTTACCTAGCAGCTAACGATTAATATATTTTGTAACTAGCTCAAAAAAATTAAAATTGGCCACATGTGCATTTTTACTGTTATATTTTTGAAAAATAAATTTGCTAGTTACCATACCGTGAGCGTATCAACAGTGTCCCGAAATATCATGGCGAACAGATTTACAGGATATGCACACACACACACATACAAACAAACACATATCTATTTATTGTGGAAGCCCTGACGGCCCTGAGGGTGAAATGTCGGCGCTGAGACAGAAGGTGTCCTTTGAAGCTGGACAGGTACGGCGAGCCAAGAGAGTCAGTTACCGGAAGTGACGTTCAGATGCGGTTTGTTATCTCGGGGTGCGAGTGAGGAACGGAGGTCAATATAGGATCCATTGATGTGGACGGAGACTAATCACGGAACTGGACGGTGGTGTGAACTCAAGTCGTAACACACGAGCCTTCTGGCCCATAGTTGGTGGTCTCTCCAGAGATTTGTTACGTCAAACAAGCCTCACCATGTCTTATGAGAGGTTGTACAATGATTGACAGTTGACTTCGGACAATGACATTTTGGGGCGGAGACTGACTAGTATTAAAGGATACACACTGACGACAAAAGAACGGACAGACACATACACTAAAAGAGGGAGATAGAAACAAGTGTTAAATTAACTATACGTAATGAAGCAGGGATTTAAACAGAATTTAGTTGTGCATCAGACTTGGAGTTAGTGTTTGAACAATAATGAACCAAGAGTTGTAATGTGTGAAGATTGGAGTGAAAGAAATAGAGACACTAACCACGAGAACATCCCTGGTTCTCTACAAGTGGTGGCGTTGATGGGATACAACCTTGAAGCGTCTCCCAGGAGAAGTTAAGCTTTAAAGGTCTTGAGAGCAATTTGCAAAATTTGTAATACCAGCATGGCAAGTTCTCGATTAACTATTTCAACCATATCGTCCTAACCCACAAACCTACAGCGGGAGTTTTGACTGGCAATAGTATATTTCCTTATATGAAACCGTTGCAAAAGTATAAAAGGTGAGCGAAGAGGAAAAATGTCTGCAATTACAGCTTGCAGCAATGGGTCCAGTTCAGCAGTATATCCTTTGTGAAGGGGACAAAAAAACCCTCAAAATTTAAAAAGGCCATATCCAATAGTTTTAAGGACCAGGGGGACACTGGAATTCTTCCAAAATTTATTGGAAAAACGAATGCTACTCATCACTGGGAATTACGAATCCGATATCACAAGCTTAATAAAATGAAGTTTCCCAAATGCGTATCAAACAACATGTGATGCCATCAAAATTAAACATTTTTCTTTGGGGACTCCCCGATCAGACGATGGTGTCAAAAATAGGCATGATGGCCAACCATAAAACTGTGGACAAGGCAATAGCAGCTCTCGACCAAATCTTAAACCTAAGCGACTACATATGTAGGCCAGGAAAAAAGGTTGCCGCAGTAGCCATGAACCAACTGGCTAGAGAAATCAGTGGCCTCAGAGAGGATCAATGATCATATTTCGTCTCTCAGAGATAGTCAACACACCCTTCGACTCGGGATCCACGGAGAGCAGAAATGAGGTGCTACGGGTCACATCGTCCGTAATTGCCCTAACAGATCACGGCGTTTAAACTAATTCCAACCGCCTCAAGACAACACAGTAATCAACTGAGATCAGCAAGTCTAAGTGGTATGTACATTCCAATAGTAAATTGTGTAGTTAACACCAAGTTTCTAGTAGATACAGACGCGCCGTGACGATTTTTATCCAATAGATTTTTTAGCAGATTACCACAGTAGTTAACATTAAATGAATATCTGGTTCCACTGCTCCTTCAGTTTGCCAGTTAGCCCTTGGTAAAACTCTATGGAGTCTGTGATATAGATTTAGTTTTGAATAACAAGACCAACCCATGGACGGTCCCTGTAGCGGACATAGCAGAGGATTGGTACATGGGATTCGAATTCTTAGGCCACTACGACTTTTCATTTTCAATTAAACGCGGACTTAATCCCCACCGATATAAAGTGTCCATGGTGACAAAGGTTATAAATTCCTTTACTCCTCATGAGATTAATCTTTTGTGTGTAAAGAAACTGAGGAAACTTTGAAGAACAGTTCCCTTAACGGGGAATAACAAGAAAAATTGTGTATTTGTGCAATGCCAGTCCTATAAAGGTTTCTTCTGTACGACTGGGAAGAGCTCTAAAAAATGAAGTGAATGACGTCACCAATGCTCAACTGGAGGCAATGATTATTAGGGAGTCAAAATCCCCGTGGTCTGCTACATTGCACTTTTTTAGGAAGAAGAACAACGAGGTCCGAGTGTATGCAGCTATAGGGAACTAAATAAGATTACTCAAAAGAATAGTCTCCCCCTTCACAGATGCAATTTGCTAATCGAGGCAATTGCAGGTGCAAAATATTTCTGTTTGTTAGATTTGTGTCTTTGGTGAGAACTTTCGGCAGTGTATGGAGCGTTTCAACGAGGCTATATCCAAACTGAGGCGGGCAGGTCTCAAACTTAAGCCCAACAAATGTATTGTCTTCAAGCCCGATACTTGGATCTTGGGTTATGTTGGGTCAAGCGATGGAGTTAAGACTGACCCCGAAAAGTTAGAACCTATTAATCAATTTTCAAAACCACAAACTGTATCGTCACTACGAAGTTTCCTAGAGATGTCATGATATTACAGGAGATGTATAAAGGGGCTCTCCACTATAGCAATACCCTTAAATTGTTAATTTGAAGGAGGCAAGAAAAATACCTTAGATTGGGACGAAGAAAGTGAAGCAGCTTTCTTAAAATGAAATCAATGTCTGGTATCCTCTAAACTTATTGCAAAGCCACACAACGAGTGTGGTAGCTTTATAATTGACTGTGATGCGAGCGCTACGGCTATAGGAAGAACATTTTCCAAATGCAGTGGTCGAATCGTTATCTGCAAATGATGGAAGACCAATTTATCATACTATTAAGTCTCTAAATCGAGTAGAGAGACGGTATTATGCTTCTCGGCGAGAACGTTTAAACATTCCCCAATCATTTTCACCATTTTCAGTTAGGACAAAAGTTCGTTGTTAGGACTGACAATAGTTACCTAAGATGGTGACTATCCTTCCGTAATCCAACACATCAAATAGCAAGATGGCTAGAACTATTGTCAAAGTTTGATTTTGACATAGAACATCGTAGTGGAATCAAACACAACAACACCGAATTCCTATCACGAAGTGAACCAGATACTTGTCTTTTCTACAACAGAGATGAGGTACTGCAAGACCCTTCTTGTCACGGTTGTGATCGGTGTACAAGAAGATTCAGACAATGTTCTGACTTTTATAAAGAAGGTGATATTATCCTAAAATCCTCAACCAGTGCACAGTTACCGACAAACACCATAGCTAAGCTCAACATGGTAAACAAATCGCAGTAAAAACAACCAAATCATGAACCCAACTGTCTCTTCATCGACTGCGGCCACTCATCGTTCTATTGGGTTAGTAAAAAGCCCTAAATACACAATAATCCCAAACGAATCCGTACGATTGTCATTTTCTCATGTGACCTCTTACACAACCGATCAAACGAATGGAGGAAAATCTGCTGAAGTATTTAGTGATGAGACCAATAGTTATATTTGAGCCATGTTTTCCTGTTGATAAGGAACAGATCCAAACCTAAGAGAGTTGAGTTTCATGCGGAATCACAAGCTATTTGAAAAATGTGGCTAAATCTGGATCTACTTATTGTAATAGATGGCGTTTTGTGCAAACGATGCTTTCATCTGGGTCGGAAAGATGATGTGTTAAAGATAATGCTACTCATTTCTTTAGTAACAACAGTTTTAGAGAACATGCATTTGTCTGTCTATCCGGGTTACTTGGGCATAAACAAGGTGCTGCACAATTTTAAGAAGTATTATAATTGTTATCGAATGAAGAAGAACATTCAATCATTCATCACTAATTGTTCAACCCGTCAACACATTTTAAACGTTCAAATGTGAACAGCTGAGCAAAATTGCAGCCCCTTCTTACAGGTTCCCCGTTACAACGTGTGTGCACTGATTTTTTTTTATCCACTGCCTGTAACGAATAAGGGAAACATATACATCTTAGTGGTTGTGGATGCTTTCACGAAACAAACCCAAGCTTACGCACTTCCAGATTGTTCTCCCCAATTAACAGTTGATACGTTGTTAAAGGTAATTCATTTTTATTTTTGGGTTCCCATTGGAGTTGCATTCTGATCAAGGATCAAATTTACAAAGTAAATTGTTTAAACAAGTCATGAAACTATTAAAAATCAATCAAACTAGAATCTCATCTTTCAAACCCGCCGGTAACGGTCATGCGGAACGTTTAACTCGGTACTGATCAAAATGATATAAGCTTTCATAGCTGAAAACCGAAAGGACTGGGATGTCCAACATCTTTTGTTAATCAGTGCGTACAGAAACCACAAACACCGCAGTACGTGATACAGCCCTAATTACTTCATATTTGGGAGGGAACTATATCAGCCCATTCACCTCTCCATGGGTGCTCCATTACCGGAGAAACGTCTCTTTCAGCTTGTATCGGAGTACGTTTTGACACTGGAACAAAATTAGACGAAGTTCATGAAACACCCAGAATTAACCTAAAGTCAGATGCACAGCACCAAAAACTTCATAAAGGCACCCGAGCATTGCAAAACTCATTTAGTAATGGGGACGATGATCTTTATTTGGATTTGGCAAAGCAAAATTGTCGACAACCGAAACTGAACCCCAAACGATGGGAGGGACTAGGGACCCTTAGTTGTTAGCAGAAAATTTAGTGATGTTTTATTTGAGTTTCACGGTGAGGAGAAGGCTAGGGCAAGAATTATTCATCATGACAATTAAAGCCCTATCATGACAATAACCAACCAAAATGGATTCTGAAGTTAAAACTAATTGTCTGAGAGATAATTTGATTGGAACATGCCCCCCAGCTACCAAGAATTCTCCTACAAACTTAGTTTTTTTTTTATCGATGACAATTAAGATCACAACATGAGTTTTTTACTAGTTCATGAACAAGAGTAATGATTAAATGACTTACTTTGCTTTGTTTTGGCCCATGCTATTATTTGGTGATGATGGTGAATGTCTATGTCCATTTTTTATCTTCAGATGACATTATCTGACTTTTATTTGTCAATTTCAACATGAATTAGACTTGCTGTACGCAATTAATGACTTGGAAATGGTTTAAGAAATTTATGAATTGTTTTTTATTTGTTTTTATGCATTATTAGACAAATGTGAATGTATTTTTGAAAAGTGTACGAATTTGTATCAACCATGTGTTTTACATGTCCCTTTCGTAACATTTTCCATTATATATTTTTTTAAAATTATTTTTTAAATGATGATTGATAAATTGACTATGTGTCTATAGACTTGACGAACAGACGTGTAGAGGTTTGACCAGTAGCGGATTTAGCTTTGTCTGCGTGGGGGATCATGTGAATTTCAGGGGGGCGCCGCCAGATTTTACAAATAACCGAGCATTCGGTAAATACTAAGTACTAGCCTACTAATTTAGTAAATTTTCAAAATCATCCTACAAATCATACAAAATCAACAATAAAAACAGATATGTTTTCAAAATAATAACGAACATTGTTTTAATCATATATTTATTGATCTAAGAATGAAACTTTGTTTTATGAGAATTTATATAGAGCCCTGAGACCTTATTAAATTTCTATCTACGTGATTTCATTGAAGCAAAACGATTTATTGTTGATTCAAAGTCAACATTCTCAGTTAGATCACGTTCATTTGAAATTATTGCCAATCCAGACAGTTTTTCGTTCGTCATTGTTGAGCACAAATAATTTTTGATTATTTTCAATCACTGCTAACAGGAAGATTCAAGTAAATTTTACAGAATATTGACGAATTGGGGAGACCTAATGCCGTTTGTTTTTTATTCTAGAATGGCAGAACCTCTTTAAGTTGTAAGTCACTAGATAGTGATGGACCTTTTGATGCAGACAAATCTTCTAAAGGTACACTATTCAACGATTGCTTCTTTAAGGTTAATTTCGTGTTTGTAAATTTTGTATAAAGTTCGAAAATAATCTTTATTCTTCCAACATTTGTGATCGATCAATACAATAGAAGTAAATAACTGTGCCCTGAACGTTATTAAATCGATCATCTATTTTTGCAGCAAGTGTATCCAAGATATTGCAGTACGTTTCAGATTTACAGCTTGTAGTTGGATCGTCAGACCTTTCATCTCTGCTAAGTTCGTCTGCAAAACCTTTCTTTTTTTTATATATTTTTTTTTTCTTTTTTTTGGTTGCCATTCGCTTTTCTTTAAATTTTGATTTTAAATTCTAGTTTAGAAAGATTTTTGTTTAAAAATAATTTAACATATACTTTCAGAATTTCAAAAGCTTCTCATTTCAACAAACCTATTTCTTCCACCATCGATCATTTGTTTTGCAAATGCGATGTTAATGCTCCTGCGCTGCAAGTAGTTTGATAACACTACGATATTATCCAAAATATTTTGTACAAATAGCATTAGAAAAACTCATGAATATTTTGTTATTAAAACAGATGGTCCAATAGCTTCTGATCCGACACTTCCTTTATATTCTGTTGAATTTACATCTTAAAATTTGGGTAGAATAGCAGAGAACAATCCAACAACTTCATCAACTGCATGCTTACGGCTTGCCCAACTTTTATATGAAAGTCATTTCAGAGTATCTACTGTTTATCTTTAAGTGTATGTAGACGTGGTAAACTAAACGTAAGGAATGCATACCTTTTATCTGTGCCAAAAAACAACTGAACATCATTGTTTACAGACATTGCTTCGAAAGTTACCAAATTCAAAACACGGGCACGACAATGCAGATAGATAGCATAGGGTAAACGTTTATTTAAATGCTTTTTTAAGCCACTATTAATTCCAGACATCGCAGATGTGACATACTTTACCTGTCCTCTACAGATTGTGATGTCAATATTTTGCTTTTGTAATTTGTAGTTCCAGTGAAGTCTTCTCAGCCTATGCGGCAGCATTACGGTTTTCCAAAATATAAAAGCATGGCGGACTAAGCCATCTTGGTGCCCTAGACACATCACCACATGGTTGCCCATTCTGCCTGTGGTCGCGATCCTCCATAGGCTTCTTATATGTTCAATATTATGCCCACAGAAAAAAACCCATTCAAAGCTGACAAATAACAACAGTTGTTAACATATATATTTGTACTAATCAAACTGAAATGAAACCTACATTTTCTGTATTTAAATTGAGTACATTGCAGCGTTATCTGTGCACAAGTCTGTATCAATCATCAGCATAAATAAGGAAACATTTCTTGTTTCCTTTATTTTGATTTTTTTATACAGCTGAGAAAAAGAGTCCTTAGTTGAACAGGTGTAACCATTAATTTTATGCGCAATGCGACTATTACGTTAGTAAAAGAACACTTGATGTTGTCTCTATCACTTAGTATAATTCTGCATGAATTGACGTGTTGTATGAAGATTTTGATGCAATAAACTTGTTACGAATATCTGAGTGGAACTTTCGTAGTTCATTGTGTAAATTATTGTACAGATCTTCAAGATAAGCGTTTATTAATCCTTGAACACTGAGATGTTTATGATACATCGATAAAACAAAAAAAAATGAAACTGCTATATCATTATATACCCGTCCTTGTTTACTCATCTTTGCCTCAAGTTTGTCAAGAATGGCATAAAAAGTAGAATAATGAAATTTTTCTCTGACATTTAGAGATACCTCATGGGCATCGCCATCGAATAACGTTTTCTTTTATGATTACAGGTCAAAGTTGACTTGGTGTTATTTCTTTTGCAGCTTCTTCAAACCTTTCGAATTCATCCCTAGATTCAGGCAAGTGATCTGGTAGTAAGAATACAAATCAGCACACTTATTCAAGTTCACGGGCTCATTTTGTAGAGCTTGACTGACCCTGTGAAAATGTAACGCTTCTTCCCAAAAGACAAGCATGACAGAAAATTCTAAATATTGCATCTTCTTTGCTATGTTTCTGCTTCTCTCCTGGTGTCGCCCTTCTGGGACTGGTCTTCTTTTAAACTTGATTTTTTAAGCCTTTATAATCTGAGGATGAGACTTAAGAATAATGTGTGACTCGATTTTACATTTGAAATTTCCTAATGTTATGTCGATTACGGATGGCTACTTAGACAATAAACACATTTTTTAGGACTTGTGGCACCCCCAAAAGCCTGGTGCCTTAGGCACGTGCCTTGTTTGCCTAATGGTTAATCCAGGGCTGTATAAAATCCTAAAAAATCTTTCCACATGTCCTGATATTAAAACTGAACGTAAAGGAACTGACATCTGATCAATTTTAGATATATCAACGTTTTAATCAATAATAAAAGAGAAGAAATGTGCAGAATTTACTTCATTACCAATTATCACCGATAATTCATATGCAAGTGATTGAATTAAATAAATTTGCACATCATTGCTTACATGAAGTTAATTTTTCTTTTCAAACTTTAGATCACTGTCTAGAGTGGAATTATATTAATGTATATAATAAAGATAACAATTCACGATATTTTCAAGAATCTCTACATCTATTATCACTAAAGCAAGAATTTTCTCCGTAGCAAACCTTGTTTTGCTAAGAACAACGTCACGTCTATTATTCATTTCTATATTTCTCTATTCTTTTCCATTTGGTGACGCTCCTGACTGTCCAAACCAGATATTATAGTTTTGAAATACTATATCTAGCAAGCCAATATTGTCGTATTGCTGTTTAGTGTTGATTATAAGTTTGGTGTTCAGCAATTTTTTTTCTACTCTAGTGATACCTTTTTAGTGTTCATCGAGGGGGGCGCCATTTTAGACGCAATAGGGGCATGGGGGGCAAGACGCCCCCTGCCCTATAACTATACCCGCCATTGTGTTTGACACAGTACAGCGATGTAAGAAAAGAGACATGTAGGAATGGTGAGGACAAGGTGCTGTTGGGGGGAACACAATAGCCTCTCGATGTATTTGTTTGCAAGATGGTCCCAGTCACTCGAAACCAATTAAAACCAACTATATGCCGAGATGTTACTTATTGTTACTTGATGTCTAGTATGACATAAGTTTTGTAAGCAGAGGAAGTGTGTAGAATCCCTGAAGGCCCTAAGGGCGCGTTGTCGGCATTCAGAGAAACGGTGTCCTTTGAAGCTGGGCGGTTTCGGTGAGTCAAGAATGTCAGAGACAAGATGTTAAGTTCTGGTGCGATGTGTTATCTCGGGGTGCGGGTGAGGAACGGAGGTCAACTTTGGATCCTTTGATGTGGACGGCGACTGACCACGAGACTGGACAGTGGGGAGATTAATTACGTCAAACAAGCCCCACCTTGTCTTATGAGGGGTAGTACAATGACTGACGGTTGACTTCGGACAATGACATTTTGGGGCGGACACTGACTAGTATAAAAGGGGACGTACTGACGAGAAAAGAACGGTCAGAGACACCCACGGACAGAGGGAGATAGGAGAAGTATTAGATTAACTATATGAAATGACACCAATAATTAAACAGATTTAGTTGTGCACAAAATGAGGGGTAGGGCTGCAGTCAGGCTTATACAAAATTCAATGGAAAAGACGTAAACAAGGTAAGGGTTAGCCTGACAGGACGTAACAAAACAGCGAACGTTCCTCACTTCTTTTTGGATACTTTGGATTTCTCCGCAGCTAAGTTCCTTCATTTTTCATTTTTAATTTTTAATTTTTATTTTTATTTTCGTTTTGTTTGTTTCTTGTATATTCGTTGATAAAGGCTCTTTGCCGAAACGTTCGCTGTTTTGTTACGTCCTGTCAGGCTAACCCTTACCTTGTTTACGTCTTTTCCATTGAATTTAGTTGTGCATCAGGCTTGGATTAGTGTTTGAACAATAATTAAGTAAAAGTGTGAACTGTGTGAAGAAAGGAGTAAAAGAAATAGAGACACTAACCACGAGAAAATCCCTGGTTCTCTACAAATATATAAGACGAATTTGTTGTCTGTCTGTCCGTCTGTTCCTTAATAACTCACGATCAAGACAAACAAAAATAATGAAATAAGGTACACGTACACACACTCGTATGGGAAAAGTTCTTTAAAAAGTTTTGTTCCTTAAATTGACACTCATGGGCTCCAAGGCCCAAAACATTTTATCTTATTTCAGATTTATAAAAAATAAAAATCACATATTTGTTTATTTCCCGGGGAGGCTGAAGCATGAAATTTTAAGAAACGTTTGAGTACACTTCCGCAATGGTAACAGGCAAAAATATTTTTAAATTATGTCTTTCTGGAGGCTCGGGGCCTAAGCGTAGTTTTTTTTTCCTTTTAGAAACTATATATAAAACTTAAAATCACCAATTCGACTATTTCACGCATAAGTAGAAGCATGAGAGGTTAAGGTGGTCCATTGGGGGGATATCTATGTTTTTTAATTTAGAAAAAAAAATTATCACACGCCAACAACAAACAATTAGAAGAAAAAGGGAAGGAGAAAAATTAAATTAAAAAAAAATATATTACAAAAAAAATAATTCAATTCATTATGACATTTGCAAACAGTTTGATAAAAATTTATCATTTCACTAAATCATTATGAAACTTTGTATACAGATTAAGAATGATATTTGTAAAAATTTTAAAAAGAGATGTTTACAACTTATCTGTTTTTATTACTATAAATCACATTTACGTGAAGTCACCACATTATTGGTCAATTTTTTAGGGGTAGCAATATAAAAAAAGATTCCAGAGTGAAAAATATAAAAATGGCCATTTTAAATCCTAGAGAATATCAATGGTAATGTGCATGCACAATTTGAGGCTTGCAAATATAATATTTTTAACTTATAACATTTGGCATTCCTAAAAAATGAGAAAAATGCAAAATTTAGAAGAAACAACAAAAAAGGAAGTTAAATAATTCATATTAAAAAAATACTAATTTATATAATAAATATAGCATTGATACATCATATAAATATACCATTTATGCATGTAATAAAACATATAAAAACCTTAAACAAAAATACAGAAAAAATAACTAACAATTTTGCAAAAGTCACGCATTGTACAAAAATGAGTAAATTTTTAAACAAATTCTGAAATTATTTAATATAACAATTTTTTTACTAAAAATAAGTTTTTAATCAGTCGAGAATATAAATAAATAAAAGCATACAAGTTTTGAAGAATTTAGACTCAATAATTTTCATCGTCATCTCAGACGTAAAAAAAAAAGTATTATAATAATATGACAACAAAAAATAACCAAAAATTACTCAATCATTTTTTACAGCATATTGAGCAAAGTGTTGATGCATTAGCTATTTATATATAACATATATAAGGAAAATAATAATTCATTAACAATTTCCTAACACAGAAATGCAATAATAAAATAAATTGTCATAGTATACATGTATCCATTTTTTAAAATTTTATAAATGATCACTATCCAGTTCATAAAAAAACTTCATGAACTTCATGCAAAAAATACATAAATATACCATAAATTAAAACAGAAAATTATGCATATAAATTACAAATAAAATTAAAAATGAAGCAATAAGTAATACCAAACCCTGAGTGTGCCAACTACCACAATATGAAACATCAATATCTATTGCCTCTGCCTAATCCTGTTCAGGATAAGCTGCCTTCACTTTATCCACTGCAAGATCCTACATCTTATCTTTGTAAGTTGGTAGACTGATGGATGGTTGTTGCATGCTGGTCGAAAGTCTTCTGGTGCATGCTAGGAACATTAATTATTTCAAAAAACTTCCCCATACCAGCATGCCCCAACCCAGTCACTAATGATGCTGCCACAGCTCTCTGTTAACATCACGAACTTTGCCGCTGCATAACACTGATGAGTAGGAAGATGCGATGAAAAATTCACATAAATTGCACATTACCTCTAGAAACAGTGCAAGTCCAGAACGCTTGCTTTCATTATTTTTAACAATAAAATGCCCATTCAGGCATTCTGGGCATGAAAAATTAATAAACAGAGGTATAGAGCATCAATCTGCATTACTGTTGCTGATGACAGTTCTATGGGGTGCTGATGCTCTGTTTCAAAAGAATAAAGCTTGGACTTTGTTGCCAACTTTGCCACAGAATCCTCAACCGCTGAAGCTGGTGGTGGTGATGCCAGCAGTGAATTCAGTAGTGATGATACTGGTGAAGCCGGTTGCGGTGATACGACTGCAGAGTGGCTCTGGTTTGACATTGTGACTAGACAAAGTTTAGACTTTAGCAGTTGTTTCTTTCTTCTATTCGTGGGTGCCATCGCTTCCTGAATATTTTACCAAGAAAAAAGTTTTATGTATTAGACTTTTTAAAGAAAATTAAATTAATTATAAATTAGATAACATTATTCATTATAATTATAGATTAGTTTCCATGTTTGGGGAGAGTAAGAAGATAAGGACATTATCTTCATAGATTTTTTAAACATAACATTTAAAAAGACAATTGATTTATTGCATTTATTGATGTAATGTGTTAACCATTTCGTTAATCGATAACATCATTGTCATCATTAGTCATTAGGGGCCGTCCATAAATGACGTCACGCACCTAGGGGGGGGTCTCACTTTTGTGACGATGCGTGACGTGGGGTAGGGAGGGGGTTTGAAGAAATGTGACGTCACATCGAAAGGGTAACTTTAAATAAAACTTCCACTGAAATATTTAGTCACCTAAATTTATTTGATGACTTTTTAAAAATTCAGTGCTTTTCAAAGTGCCGGTCGATAGGCCATCAGACGTCGGTTGGCTTAAGTTTATCAAGACAAGAAAATTAAATATAATTATAATTCTTAAGTCTAAAGTTTGAAAACCCACAATAGAACATACACAATTGTTACTCTACGTCATTTGATGTTGTCATCAAAGCGTTTGTGATATAACCGACAGCGTTGTTTCATTCACTCACGCCAGTAGTCTGCTAACTTTTTTTGTCGGTTACCCCCCCCCCCCCTGAAACTGCAACTAGAGAGTTTAACAAACAGGACAAGTGTCTAAAAACGATCTGAAATTGGATTATATGTAGATATTTTAAGTCAAAACGACACGGAATATCCATTTGGGGGTGGGTGGTGGAAGGGAATCTATTTGATACAATTATAGCCTAAACGTTTTAAGTTTGATATAATTTTTCGATTGGTTATGGTAAAACGCCTCTGACCATTCTAAATATAATGATAAATGTGGCGAGTTTAAAACGAGTCAAAAGTATTCATTAATTTTATTGAATGCATCAAATTCTCGACATCGCAATTCGAGAGGAGCACAAAACAACTTTCTTCTGAACTCATGTTAATTAAGATTATTGTCACTTGTGTCAATATAAATGAAAGTGGGCTGGATTTAGTAGTCTTCTTAAAGTACGTAAATAAGAAATCTACATAGATAATAAATTTAACAAATGCATTTTCTGGAAGGAACCGGTCACCGGTTCAATAGTGGGCATATGTTCAAAGCCTATGGCAGATTAAGGGGGGGGGGGCTGAACGGGCTAAAGCCACGGGCCTCCGACGGTTTAGGGGGCCCCCAAACTTTTTATATTTTATAATAAAAGTGTACAAAAGTTTACACGAACCCTTGAAAATATAATAAATTAATAAATACAATCTATACAAATTATAGCGCTCAGACATGATAGTATTGATAGTTCCTAATAATCGAAAAACCTTTAATTGATTCACTTCACATGATATAAATATAGTTTATATATTTTAAATTTCCCATTATCGAGCAGTTCCGCTGGCTCTGTGGAGATAGCCCATGCTCGTGGTGCTACTGATGTCGGTTTCCATCCCAAGCAAGGGCAAATATTTTTTTTTCTTTTCACACTCAATTATAACTACCGCGAACACATCAAACAGTTATTTCTGGTGTTCGTTTTTTTTTTCATTATTAAAATTTAGTTACAGTCTTATATTAGCTGTTAACAAACATTTTATTTTAAGAATGCTGGCTGGATAGAGCCCCGTTTGATTGCAGCCATGGTAGCGCTCTCGACTGTCATACCGATGGTCACCGGTTCGAATCCACACGAAGGTGAGGATTTGTTCTCGCGGCCTGAGAAGTCCCCGAATCACCCAGCTCTGAATGGGTACCTAACTAGACAATAGTTAGGCGGCTGGGGTAATGCGTGGAACCCCTATAGCCGTGGCCTGTGACCGCTGCATCACTTGCCAACAGATCATCTCTCATGGTCTGTGGACGCAATTATCTTCTGCATAGAAGGAGCGTCTGTATATCTAAGATAAGTATGAATTCGGCTTGTTTTATATATTACATTTAAAAAAGAAAATATTTAGTTGCCAAGGCATAGCAAGACAGCTAACGAAAAATGCAGCGGTAATTTAAAAAACCATTGGAAGTGATTAACCTTCGCGATTAAGCTCGCGAATGTGACTATTGATATTACAAGGACCGTTGCGTTGCTGATAGACCTAGAATATATAGATGCAAGACAATTCCTCGAATTGATTTCGATCTTGTACTGAGAGTTTTCCTGCTAAATATATGCGCATCAAATGCGTTTTATCTAAAAATATTTCATTGATATAATCAGGCTGTCCATGAGAATGTTTTTTCCCATGGGAAACGTCCCATGGGATGGGGTGGAATGGGATAGGAATAAATTGCCATGGGATGAGATGGGGTGGGACACAAAAATATGCCCCATTGATAAGCCTGGATATCATATCTCATGTTTTCTAAAAAATTATTAGCTATGTGCTGGAAGAGGAAATTGGAAAATACTGTTCGAAACCCACATTTGTGCTAAAAGGTAGGGTGTCATCTTGTGCGCAAAATACAGTATTTCCTGCAAGTTAAGACTGAAAAAAAAACGATTAAAATATCCAATATTATCAAAACTTTTTACTCCCAAGCTCACACGCTTGTTAGTTTTTTTGTTTTTTTAAAATCTTTTTTCTTCAGGATTTCACGTACGTCTAACAACAGTTGTAAATATAATGTCACCAATGAACGAGGCGAGTTTAAATTGTTGCATTCTCTTACGGAATTTATAAACTAATGAAAAATACATGGCTACCGCTATCGGTCTGTTTCACCAAGGGGTCGGTTAACAGCGATAAATTATCTCATTTGGGGTAAAAAGAGAACTCTTGGGGATAATGCTGAATCATTGTAGACATAGAAAATTTGCTAGAATCCGCTACTTTTGGGTTAACAGTAATGTTAACTTAAACTTTTATAATCTTAATATCTTTAGATATAATATTGAACCGGTCCGTTTGTTTCAAACCGTATAACCGGTCTTCAAAACACGAAATGTGTTACCATTATTAGATTATATTTTATTTTAATGCATACAAATTAAACATTGACTACAAATCATTACTGTTAACTTCTTTGTTTTTTAAAAAAAAAATATTTAAAAATAATTTTTATTAAAATTTATTTTTAAAAAAAAACACCTGAATTGACTGACGGGCGAAAGAGCTCGGCGAACAGAGGTAAATTACCTCATCTGGGGTCAAAGGGGAATTTTTGGGGATAATGCAGACTCATTTGGGACGTATAACATCCACTACACTCCACTAAATATATTTAAATACGTCGTGTGTACGTGTACGCTTGGAACAGGGGCGGATTAAGAAAAAAATCATGAGAAAATCATGTCAAAACGGGAAAAGAATGCAATGGTACCTGGTAAAAAAGCTTGTCGGTCGTCTGATACGCAAAATTTTGAGAATCACTGGCTTACAATTTAATTACTGCCTTTTACATAGCTTCAAGCGTGTTACAATATTACAATGTAGAACTACACTTAGTAAATACTAACATGTCAAAAAAGTGATTTGAATCATATTTATTTTCAAATAAAAAATAAAGTGCGTTATGTGAATGTGTGTGTGTGTGTTTTTTTTAAGGGGGGGGGGGGGGTCAGAGTTTTTTGACGTACTTTTGGAGGGGAGAACTACGATTTTGTGACGACGCGTGACGTAGGGAGGGAGGGGGTAAAAAATCGGCCAAAATCGCGTGACGTCATTTATGGACGGCCCCTTACATTGTTGAAGTCAAATTGTTGTCATTGGCAACAAGCTTTTATATATATATATATATATAATAGCGTGACCAATTAGCCACTTGTAAAAATAAATATCAACTAAATGAAACTGGATCTTTATTTCTATTTAATCGTAAAATTAGTTATTTAATTTTTTTCATTATGAGGCCTACAAAAAATAATTTATTTTAGATCGTTAGCTAGTCACTGTAAACACACGTGTAGCTACGAAAAGCACACTATTACTATTACTAAGACTATGACTATTATGAAGTACTAATACTAGTGTGAGAATAAAACTAGCAAAAATGTAATTATCCACCAAATTAAGCATTAAATAGTTATTAAATTTTACAACATTTAAGTAAACTTACCTTTTTAAAGCAATCAAAGCAGTTCAAATAGGTAAAATTAATTTTTTTAAATGCGTTTTTGAAGTATTCGAACGACAACAGGTTGCGGTAACGGTAACAAACAATCCGTGAAGAACAGGGTAGGAGAATGCTGCATTGAGGAATATAATTTTTCAATCTGGGTCCCCACGATAACAAGAAGACCAATGAAAGTTACGGTTATATATAATGTTAAAATAGGAAAGGATGTTTGCAAGAAAAATATAACCCGGGCTAACTAAATAAATAATTACTTGAAGGGTTATTTATGGGCTTTGTAATGGACAATACCATTACAAAGTCGGGAGGGTAAGCTTTCCAGGAATGCCAAATACGTCTATATTGCTGAATAATTATAATGTCAATATACAGGGAACCCATTTTCTATTTTCCCCCATGATTTTTCGCCTCAATGTCTATTTTCATTTGTCACATTAGTCTACCACTTTCAAAAAATTTTTAAAACGCTTTTAAATATTTTTTTAATGAAAATGGAATATTCCGAACTATAGTTAAGAGGATAATGCAGTGGAATTTACCATATTTGATAAAAAGTACATAAATATGGATATTTTCACCCGTGGACCACCTTGAATACGATACCCCGACGATTATTTGCGAGAATGAATTTTAAAATTACCACACATTGGGGGTCGGGGGCCCAAGTGTTATTTTTTCCTATATTTTAAAAACAAACTCAACACTAATTCTCCCATTTACCGTGTCGGTAAAACATGAAAATTTTGGAAATTATAGAGCAGACTCTTCTAGCAATAATGACAAAAAAAAAAAAGTTTAAAATGCTCACTCATGAGCGGCCGGGGGCCCAAATAAAATTTCCTTAAATGAACTATATTTGCTAAATCCAGAAAACGAAATAGCGTGAAATATATTACACGTACAAAACATTGCATGTTAAAGGTTGTTAAAGAGGTTTCGTTTAAATTTCCCGCTCAAGGGGGGCCGGGGGCCTAAAACGTCTTTTACTCAGATGAGCTATATAAAAATTGAAAATTACTAATTATTCTATTCCCCGAGTAGGCAGAAGCATGAAATTTTAGGAACATGTTGAGCACACGCTCACAGTGGTAACAGGCGAAAATATATTTAAATGATCCCTTTTTGAAGTCGGGGAACTAAATATTTTTTTCTCCTAAAATCAGCTTTATAAGAATTGAAAATCACTAATTCTCCAATTTTCGAATAGGTAGAAACATGAAACTTTTGAGAAAACTTTGAGGAGGCACTTACAACAATAAATAATAAATACGACATTAAAACTCCTGTTCATGTGGGGCCAGGGGCCCGAATTAAAAAAAACAACTAATAATGGCTTTGTGAAAATTAAAAATCACTACGCTATATAAATACTAAAAACCACCCACTCTATTTCCCGTTTCAATAGTCTTTATTAAATTACCGAATTCACAAGAATAGGTTTTTAAAAAATATCTTAGAACTTAGTGATAAGTATATTTTAGAAGATTTCTAGGTATTGTCAACTATAAACATTATTATTTCGTCATAGCAAATTCCAAAACGAATTTCCTTACCTGCCTGAGAACTTGTAGAGCTACTCGTGGATACATCATTTGTTACTGAATTCAATGTGGCAGAAAATGTTGTTGAAGGTTCTGTGGTACTGGATGTTGTAACTAACTGAGCTGTTGTCGAGTCTACTGAAATTGACGAGATTGTTGATAAATCTTAAAGAAAGAAAATAGAGGAAATACATAAATCATATTCTTAATAACTTACAAGAAATACATTCAACGACAAACCTAACGTAATGTTAATAATAATTTAATATAGATCTATATATGCAATTTATTTGTTATACAATTTTATGAAACTAAATATCATTATTTTATATAGACAGAGGCATGTTTTGTGTATCATTTACATGAAGCTGTATTAAAGTTTTAGTAAATAGATAGTTATTGTTAACATTTGAGAACCTCGATAAAAATAATTTATGAATTTATATATAATTTGTTAGCATTATTCTTCCAGACAAGAATATGACAAAACTGTTTAGCCCAACGTTGTAAAACCCTCTCAGTCTCAGCTCTAAGAAGCGTGGATGAATAAGAAAATGTGGGTGTTTGAAGGCATTGTAAAAATCTTCAAAGATATTCTGACAGCAATTATGTTTAGCCATGAGTCTCGCATCCGGCGACGTTTTTGGTGTGTGGCGCATGTTTCTATAAGTCCTTTACAGATGAAGACCTTAGATTGTTGAGGTATTTTTTGTGTAGCTTATTTTTCTCTGCTAACACCTGCTTTATCCCATCAAAATTGCCATCGACCTATATAATGCATTCTGGAAGCGAGTCCATAGTTTTGAGAGGCTATGCTTTAGGTTAGAGCTCCGATATCTGTCGAAACGGTCTCATCTATACTGTTTTCAGTTTGGTGGATCTCAAACTGTCGTCTAGGAAAAAATCAAGAACTTTTTAGTATTGGCAAGGGTTAGGTATGCTGTGTTAAGACGATTTAGAGCTTTCCCCGCTTGTGGCCGTCTTTTTTCTCCTTTCCAATATTCACTTTGGAGATGATGAGACAATGGTCTGCATAGCATTCGGCACCACAGAGTGTTTTGTTCAAGTATATAGATATATTAACAGAAGTAGAGAAACTAAAAAATTAATAGTAAAACAAAAATTTTTGAAAAATAGCTGAAGACAAATTATACTACAGTAGGAAATATTTTTAGCTAAATGACCCTTGTTTCCAGTGGCGTAGGTAGAGGGGTATGGTGGCGTGGTCTGCACCATGCGGTACACATTTAAAGGGCAGTAATTGTGGCCTTTTTAAAGGTAAAAGCCATTCCGACAACCACCCGTTTTCTTTTAAAGGGGGTAAACCGAAGTGAACTATTTGTAATTTTTAGTTTTCATTAACGGATCGCACTTTGTTTGTTTGAATACTGTATATACTCATTCTAAAGCCATTTTTTTTTGGGGACAAAATTTAGAGGAAAAGCTTGTGGGGATCTGCTTACGAAAGGTGTCATAATTGATTTATGCATGTACAATTTGTACATATACTATGCACGTTAAGATTGTAGATCATCAATTTTTTTCCAGTTTTCTGCAAGATTCGACTGCTCTACCAAAAGCTATAAAGTGTGCGCTATAGAAGTTTGCATGAATAAAAATGGCATATCCTAAGGGGATATTTCAATTTTTAACCATGTTTTTTTAACACACAAAAATGCAATGTGGTAGAATATAAAAAAATACTAACATTAAACGGAAGTATAAGTTGACAAACTTATTTTGCATTAATAAAAAAGTTCAAAACGCATCAAAACTTAAAAACTAAATACAAACAAATTGTAAATCTCATCAGCCGAGTACTGCCTATTATAACATTGATACATAAAATAAATTTGTAATAACGTAATATATAATATTGGAATGCACCCATACAAAAAACGGACATTAAATTTTTTAAAAATATAATAATACTAATTAAATCAAATAAACCCTTGCTCTTTTTTATCAATTCCCATTTAATACTAATTACATCTTAAATAATGACGTCACGTTAAAATATTTTGGGCGACAAATACACTCTGTTAATCTTGAAACCACCATTTTAAAAAACAATTTTACTTCTATGTTATAAAAAATGTGAGTTCCCTTGCCTAGCGTCACTGACGGAACACACGGATATAACAAATTATGTATTTTGATTAAACTGATCGCATTGATAATTTGTTAAGCTGCTGAGTACAATGGCCATGTATATTTAAAAGTATCACACATTTTTGGGCTGAGACCCTTATAATTTGTTTTTCTTTATTAAGCTTTTAAAATATTTTATTTATATGTTTAATATGAAACTTAGCCCTTTTCATACTACAATAAATTTTTATAATCCATACGTTTATTTATGGTTATTACATGCTAATATGGATCAAGAATAATTAATTTTGCTAGTATCAAATGCGCAAATATTCAATTAATACAGTTAATATATATATATATTTTTGAAAACGACATTACGGGGATCCAGGCCCTTTCGTTGTAACAGGTCAATTTTTTAATGTTTTTTTTTAATTTAGTTACCATATGGATATATTTGACAAGATCGTTAAAAATTGAGTCACCAAAAAATATCTATATCGTATACGAAAAAATACAAGGACAGACATTGCTCCGACAGAATGGATGTTGGAGGTTCAGTGCCGTAAAGTATTTTAATATGGGCTACCAAATTTTGTATAAAAATTGTTTGGTTAAAATTCATTCATTCACTAAGTATGAAAAGAATCAAATTAATTTTCTAATGCTCGTATGAGCGAAAATCGATGTTAAGGGCCACAGGGTCCATTCAGTGATAGATACAAAGTCAAAACACCTGTTATTTTCAATATGTATCATACAAATTAAGTTTCTCATCATTTGTCAAATTGGTTCATACTGAAAAGGGAAATAACAACTTAAGCATTTATCAAGAATAACATTTTAGGCCCCAAGTCCTTAAAGATTGACCATTAAGAGATGATTGCCCTGTATAATTTAATAATGGTTATCGAGTAAGTATGTAGAAAATTTCGTTGAAATTCATTTATTTACCAAATAGCTATAGATTTACATAAATTCTATGAAGCTCATATCAGTAAAAAAAATAAATTATATGCCACATGTGCGTTTTTACTGTTATATTTGTCGATATAAATTTGCCAGTTTCCATAACGTGAGCGTATAAACTGTGTCTCGAAATTTCATGGCGAACGGATGAATGGTGTAGTCAAATTTACAGGGTATGCACACACACACACAAGCACACACACACACATATACATATATATATATTAGGGCTGTTATTGATTAAATTAAATTTAATCGTTAACTTTTGAAAAATTACCGATTAATTAATCGATAAGTTTGTTAAGCTAAAAATAAAGCTATATGACGTCATTAACCTGAAAATTTTTTAAGTGAAGTAATAAAAACATGCAATCGGTATTGTCATTAGGTTATTTTTAAAAACTGTTAGCACTGAAAAGAAGTTAAATAAGGTATTAAAGTTGAGGCACTTGAATGAAAATTTCAAATTAATTTTATAAATATTAAAGTCATAAAGCTGTATAGAAATTGTTTGCTGATTAGTAAAAACATAAAGATCATCTTTGTATCCCAAGTGGTTCGAAAGCTATGATTTTTTTCTAAGACCTCATATTCTCTTTTTCACTATTTCGTTTTCCTTCATATTTTGTGCCCTTCATTGCATTTCTTAAAATGCCCACAACCTAAGTATTTAATTTAATTTAATTTAAAACACGTACTATTTATTGTTAGGTGATATATTTAAAAATAAGTAGTTCAATATAATGTCAATGAATTTAAATTTTGTTATTGTTAAATAGTTAAAAACAATGTGATTTTTTTATATCATTGTCCTTATACAACAGGTTATTTTAAAGCATTCTCTTTCTGAATTCCCTTAACGGAGAAGTTTGTACGTAAAAAAATAATAATAAAATAAAAACTATTATTAATTATTTATTAATAAATCGAATTTAAAAAANAAAAAAAAAAAAAAACTTTTTTTTATATTTTTAATCACTATTTTATCGATTAAAATAATTTTAATCGATAAAATAATTTACGAATAATCGAGAAATTAATCGGTACTTTCGGCAGCCCTAATATATATTTATATATATATATCAGGTGTCAAAAGCGTCCTACTAATTTTATCTGGACCGCTCGCTCCAAGATTCATAAAATTACTGTTTCACAAAAACTAAGGACGCTGCAAGATAAAAAAAAACAACAACACAACTTTAATGGCCTCACTCCTTGCCACAAGAACCCGTCTACCCAAAAACTCTCTAAACTTTTACCCATATTCTTATGAAAGGTTACAATGACAAATTGGTCATCCGTAACAATACGAAAAATATAAATTGTCATAGCATTCCTTACTTCTCTGAGAACTTTCATGGGTACTCGTTAGTTCAGCTTTAGTTTCTGAATTAAATGTGGTAGAAAACGTTGTTGATTGTCGTGGAGTATTTGATGTTGTAACTGTCTGAGCTATTGTTGAGTCCACTGACCTTGACGTGACTGTTGTTAAATCTTTAAGAAAAATAAATAAAAATACAACTTATATATTCTTGAAATATATCTTCTTGAAAATAATATTCTTACTGATAAACAAAAAGAACTCTTAATCAACTTATTGATAATAACAAATTTAAAAAAAAAGAAAACAACCAAGAACAATTGTCTTGAATAGCGAATTGAATGGTTTTAAGTGGTGATGGTTATCCTTTCAGAGGATAATTGCGTCCACAGACCATTAAAGATTATCTGTTGGCAAGTGATGCTGCGTTCACAGGCACCGGCTATGAGGGTTCCAGGCATAGCCCAGTCGACTAACAAATGTATGTTACCCAATCTGAACTGGGTAGACTCAAGGACGTCTTAAATCCCAGGAACAAATCTTCGCCTTCGCATGAGTTAAACTGTTGACCATCGGTACGCTAGTCGAGCGCGCTGCCACTTGACCACCGTTTATAATTGTTAAGATAGCATTTAAAAAAAAAAAAAAAACATTTGCTATTAATTTTCATGATACAATTTTTTATATTCAAGAATTAATTTTAATAAGCATATTCTTCACACCAAATAGTTATTTCTTCTTTAATGTCTTAATATATAGCTAACACTTGGTGAAACAAGTGTCCTCAGCGTGCATACTTATATTTTGAAAATGAAAAAGAAAACAAAAACAAATTTTATTATCAATAGTGTTTCAGTTGCTCGGATATGTTACCACGCATATATCTAATAGATTACTCGAAGTAGTATAGATTTATCTGGCAGCAATTTTTGTAAGTATTGCAATTTAACATGTTTCCGCTGCAACTATGCACACGATGTTTTTATGTTTAACGAGAATCAACAAATCTTTCAAGGGAGATTGATATATGCATGCCATAAGCAACCAAAAGAGATTCCAAAACTAGTCTTGACAATTCTACTTTGTAATGAAAAACAATTTCAAATAAATTAACAAATATTTTTTGTTCTTCTTCGGCGCTCATAAAAAATAAAAATAAATTTGTTGTCGTTTAGAATACACTTAATTAAAACGTAACAATCAAAATGAATATAAAACTTACAATTATTTAACAATGTAACCTCAGTATTTAGATTTAGCAGATAAATCAATGTGAATTGTACTATTAAATTTTAAAAAATTGACAATGTAACTTCTAAATCAGTCTCCCCCTATTAACTCTAATCACACTCTTAAGTCAATGAATTTTTAATTTTTTTATTCACTTATTATTTTTTTTTGTGTGAGCCTAAACTTGTGGCATATTCTAGATAGAAATTGCGCAATTTGGTTCAGCTAATAATGTGCCAAAATAAAATTGTAATGATGATTTCGTATGGCAATTTATTAAATGCTGTGGTTATTCTCGAGTTTTTTTTTAAGTGTTTGAGTAATAGCGATTGTACAGTTATATCATCAATTATTTCCAAAATATTCAAACAGCTACTGTTCTACTTGCTAATTATGTAAATAAAACTCTTTGATTTTACGACACAATTCTAAATTTTGAAATATTTTTCTGTTTTGGCTGAATTTATAAATGTGCCATGACAATTTTTTTCAAAAATAGTTTGACATCAGAAATAAAATTTTATTTTACAAATAGGAATGAAAAATGTATAATCGATTCTATAAAGATTACAAAAAAATCACAAATTTATATGGCTCTAAACAAGTTGTAATCAGCTTAAGACCAAATAAACTTTAACCAGTCAGTATTACCGATCTTTGAAATAATTCGAGGACTATCTTTTTTTAAAATTGCTTATTTTCAATTTTAGGTTGGTTTTTTTATTTTTTAAAAAAAGCAAAATATCAAAACAAACAAACAAAAAAAA